>JAUBOD010000924.1:4902458-4970350 GCA_032353885.1 Nothura maculosa
TTTTTTGCTTTCCTTTTCTTCTCCTTCTTCTCTCTGCCCTATCACTATTATGAAAATAGAGCTTATAAGGTTGTACGGCATTTGACCTCGTTTGTGTCTTAATCTCGCTCTTGGGATCGTATCGAAACCTTCCCCGACAGTGGATCGGGACACCATGTATGTATGTTTATTCTTCCTTTAGGAAGAGCTTTAAAATTGCAGAACTTGTATCTATAAATCAGTCATATCTTTACAAGTAAATCACTGCATTTCATCATTTCAATATTATATCTTTATTAATGGAAACACAGAAAGAAACCTTTTTTTTTTTTTTGTCTCAGACGGCATTGTCCTGGAAATGTAGTTTGCTGAAAATAAAAATACATGGGGGAAAAAAACAATCAAGATATTCATTATGAGCACATCTCCCCCTGCTGCCAATCAAACTGTAACATCAGTACAGTGGTAATGCAAGTTAATCTCAAACTAAATAAATTAGTATGGAGATGTAGCAGTGAAATCAACAATACCTTCTGAAAATGAGATATTATTGTTTCAATTTTAAAGACATGTTTTCCCGTTATATGATTTATTGCAAATAAAAGATATTTAAACAGATTTTTTTTCTAAAAGAAGATTTTCTCCTTCACTTATCCAAAATATGATTGCATAGTCTTGTACTGAATGTTGTCTTAGCATTCAAAAAAATTATCCTTTTCATTGTGAGATGGATATCAAGAGAAAAGAGAAAGGGGAAAGATTAATGGGGCTGTGAATAGGAAAAAAAAAAATAACTCTCTTCTTCAATTCCTGTTTCTTTTTTCCTGTATTGGTAAGGGATTTGCATATGAAGCATCCCAAAAATAAATTATATGCATGAGATACTATGAGATAATTGCCTAATTGCAGTTATGATACTTGGCTTTTATTTAATAGCTACCATGAAAAAGACATTTTTGAGGTCACCATAATGTATAAAAAAGTAAAGGCAGGCTGTGAAGTAATACCTAGTTAGTGAAATTAATGTCCACTTTAAACCATATATGATTTATATCACTATATTTTTATTACTATCATTTGCAATATTCTCTCGTGCCAATCATTTCCCTAATGCCACTTCCAGCTCTGAGCTATCCTGACTAAGATCGTTTTGTACAGTATTCAGTGTCCATGAATACCAAAATGGTCATAAATGGCATTCCAACTCTGTAAATGCATTCCAAAATAATACTGCTATTTGTATTTTCACTGTAATATACATCCTGGAATAAAAAAAAAATAATAAAAAAAGGAACAACAACTTCTGATTTGCTCTTGTATTAGTATTTATGCTATATCTGAAGCTGCTATGATGCTATTTAAAATCAATTTTGGAAAGCAGTTTAAAAGACAACAACTTCAAGATTTTAAAATGGATGTCACTATGCCACTGAAACAGTTCCTTGAATTCTACTGGATACAACAGTAGATACCACTGGTAATGTATGAATTTGTACAACCTATGCTGATGCTAACCTAGAAGAAGCTACTTGATGCAAATTCTTTTATATTTGTTTTTTTCTGCACAAAATGTACATATAAAAAGATCTTACATAAAAAGAAATCCATAAAAGCTTAAATTTTGTCCCTCAATAAGACTTAGCTTCAATTATGTATGAGGGCATTTTTTCTTAGGAAGCACAGTAAATCAAGGTATTTCCCTAGTGTTGTCTACTACAACAGCATTAATCAAAATATTAACAACATTATGTCCGATATAATAAATAAACTACAACAACTGAAAATACTTCTTAGTGCTGAATCTATTTTATATCTATACATACGTATTACATAATTATGTATATATACTTACATATATCTGTATATAGAAAATCCTTATAGGTTGTTTACTAAACCCGTCCTCATGTTTAGCATTTGGAGTTGGAAAACAGAACAGGAAAATGTTCAGGGTTGGGTACTATAAGAGCTGTATGGTACTAAAGGGATCAAAGGCTAGATTAAGCTTTAGTCCTATTTCTGAATGCCCTAGATCTGAATGTCTGTATTGTAGGTTGTATTGTATAGCTGCAGTATGCTTCAGGGAAAAAAAAAAAAAAAAAAAAAAGGCAGAGAAAGACAAGGTAAGGAAAGAAAAGGAAGAAGGAAAAAAAAAGAAAAAGAAGAAGAAAAAAAATATTTCGCTTTGATAACAGGGCTGATGGAGTTAAATTATATTCTGGGCAAAGGTTTACTCTTCTAGTAAAGAAGAGCTAACGCCTGACTCCGTAAAGCTCCACTAGGTAACCAGAATAATCATGGAAACTTCAGGACAGTCAGAAAAACGTAGTGCCTTCAAATACAACTGTCTGCACTAAGAATGATACTGTCTTGTAATTTATTTCCATCATCAAAATGTTTAGAAGCTTAGATGGAGATCCATGCTGCACTGTGTTTCTATTCAAATCTATAGAAAGAATGCACATGAAAAAAAAAGATACAAGTTGGCCCTAGAGATGAAAAAAAAAATATGTTCATTACATAAATGAGTATCTCATTCAATGACAGAATAATGAAGAAGGCCAAGGCCTCAAAGAATATTTGTAAATAAAACTGGAAGGATAGTCTTATAATCAGTTAATGCTAATTCCCAAGACCATCCTTCATTCTTCTAAGGGATAATGAATAAGACATGCAACTTTCAGACATTCTCTACGGTACTGAAATGTTAAAATTTTCTATAACATGATATAGATTATATAATATTGTTCAACAGCAGAAATACTGCCATATGTGTTTGTGTTGAAGGGTTAAACAGGATGCTTGTTGGGGGGAGTGAATGGTTAAACAGGATGCTTGGAGCTTATGCTTATGTTAGCATGGCATTGCAGCTGAGTTCGTGGAAATTGTATGATGGAGCCTATGCTTATGTTAGCATGACATTGTAAGAAACCGCTTGTATTCGCAAAAGATGGTGCTATCTGCCCTGCCAGTAGGAACTAGAGCATGAAGATAAGAGCAAAGAAAATTAGCAGAAAAGGCTCACGCTGGACTACTACAGGATCCGTTGGCGGAACCCCTGCGTGGGATGAGCCCGGAAACCAGCTAGCTGGTATTATCTTTATTTCTTTGGCTGCCAAATAAACCACACCTTTGAGAGATTCTCTCGATGGTGGTTTTGTCCTTCTCTACTGATTCGAAGAATGCAACTTACAGTGTACATTTTTGCATAAAAAAGAAAAATAGAAGACATGAACAAGATTGTTAACCTCAATTTTAGACTCAATTCCAGTCAGATGCACCCATTTGGATTTCAATAACAAAAAACTACTTTATTTTCAGTTGAAAATATTTTCAGGAAAATTTATGAAGCGGCAAGTATACAGAGCACTGAATTTTCATTATCTTAGGAAAGTTAGAAGAAATAGAATTCCTTTCAGGGGGGTTCTCCTCTGAAATAGTACGCCTTGGATTGTTTTAGTATCAAATTTTTAAAAATACTTATATTTACTTCAAGTTCATGAAGTGGTCACAAATGAAAAAGGTTGCATTGGCTTTGCTAATACATGTTTACCAATTAAACACTAAATATATATGTATCTTGTACATGAGAAAGCATACAAAGCATTTTTAATTACATAATTATACTGTCATTTGTTTCTGTATAATTGGAGAAGGATTACATCATTATTTATATCATTGGCTCAATTTCAGAGTGAAGCAAATGCAGCATGAAAATGTCAGCAGCATATTTGCATTACAGCTGTTAGAAACTGCACATTTTTTTTTCAGTTGATCATGTGTAAAAAACATGTGACTGGACAGGCTTATAATATATTGTGCTGCATTAACAGGAAGTGTGTTTATCTTAGACTCTCCTCTGAGGAACAATAATAAACCAGACATTTTTTTAATACCACAGTCCTGCAAGTTTCATCTAACCAAGAAAACAAGATATATTTAAGCATTTTCTTTTGATTATACACTATAAGAGTCATTATTTCCTGTTGTATTGGATATGGATAATCACCAGTCTCAAATATTCAGGATTTATAATTACAGAATAATAAGAGTGGGTGAGATTGGAAGGGACCTCTAAAAATCATCTAGTCCAACTCTCCTGCTCCAGCAGGGACACCTAGAACATTGAGCACAGGGTGGTATCCAGGCAGGTTTGGAAGATCTCTGGAGAAGACTCCACAGCCTCCCCGGGCAGTCTGTTCCAGGGCTCTGGCACTCTCACAGTAAAGAAGTTCTTCCTCACATGCAGATGGAACTGCTTGTGTTTCAGCCTGCACCCATTACTCTTTGTCCTGTCACTGGCTACCACCAAGAAGAGTTTGGCCCCATTCTCCCTACATTCTCCCCTAAGGTACTTATATCTGTTGATCAGATCCCCTCTCAACCTTCTCTTCTGCAGGCTAAACAGGCCCATTTTGCTTAGTCTTTTCTCATACAATGGATGCTGCAGTACCTTAATTATAATAATCCAAATTAACCATAATTTGGTAATTATTCTTCACCTTGGTATATTTCAACATTTTTCTTTCACTGCAAGAATTATCCTTTACCCTTGAAATGTTCTCAGTGAAGAATCAGTACAAGACAAAGGATTAAACACAAATGTACTTCCTGAAGCTTAAAGAGGAAATATCCACCAAAAAGAAATAAATGTGGCTGCATTCATCACCCTGTTCCCTCAAATGGTGTCCAAGTGCCCAATACTTGCCATTTCAAATAAAATGGCTCAATTCTATTAACAAGGAAACATCCTAATTCACAAATATACACAGTAGGCAAAGTGTTAATAGCACCATTATCAGCTGATAACATGGTGCAGTTAATGTATCTCAGCATGAGTTGACTTAACCACAAGCCATTGTTTCCTTTTAAAACAGCACGAGATCTTCAGAAAAATCTCTCAGTATCTCACTATGGGGACTTAATAAACATTAGTCACCATGGTGCAGAAACAGGGAGGGAAAAAAAAGATACTTTAAGTATCTTCTGTTCCATGCTGTTCTATTCAAGCCTTTTTAATTAATTGGTTCCTTTAAGCACTGTAATGGCTCCTGGGCTCACTGATTCTTACATTGCTGTGACAGATACTTTTTTTTTAATTGAAAAATCAACTCAGCAGAAGTCTTTAAGTCAGAATTCTTTAAGTGACACAGAGAGGTATTCCAAAAATATTTTGAAATACATAAAAACAGCAATTGGGACAATTTTAGCACTAAGGCTAAAAGAACTAGGGAGCAACCAAAATCTTTGCCCTGGACCTGAATCCCTGAATCCACAGTACCTTTAATCTGGGTTTCTGTATCCAAGTCAGCCCTAGGATGTAGCATTTATTCTGAATTGGCTCACAGTTAAACTCATATATGGGGCTATATTTGAAATTTAGGAGTATATGAAGATACAAAGAAAGACTTACCTGTGGTTAAATAAATTGCAGCAAGGTATCGCACATAATGAATTTACATTATTTGACAGAGTTCAAAGGTAAAGAAATCTTTCAATTATATATTCAAGATGATTTGGTCCTTCGTTTGTTGCACAACCTGTTAGGTATTTTATTTGAATGGCAAATAAGCCTGTATTTACCTTTTGAAAATTGCAGTTCCTGCTTAGCTTTATGATTTCTGTCCTATGGAGAGTGCTCTATCTTCATTCTTCCAAATTCCTGAGTTTATACTGTGATTTAACTGTACATTCCTGTATACTATAATTCTACTTATATGCAAGAGGCTTTGCAAAGATTCTGAAATTAATCTACCGATTTACATCTATGGTAGCTGAGCTTTGAACTTATTCCTCTGTCATATTCCTGCCACCTTCCTTTTGCTTATTTCCTTTCTTTATATGAATCTGAGAGCTACTTTCACAGTATATGTAACTCAGCATTAATAAAGATTTTTCCTAAATTGTAGGCACTTTCTCTATTTTTTTTAATAACTGGAAATAACTACTTCATAAAAGAAATGAAAACTTCAGCAATTGAGAGACTGTAAGATCAACAGATTGCTCTAACGTGAGTTTCTTCACTTTTGAAAAGGGACAAGTTTTAAGATGTTAAGGGAAGTTGCTTCCAGTAACTCGCTTTAGGTAATTTGCTTCCCTATACAGTAACTTGCTTTATGTAAGAACTGCAAGTTGTAAATACCTCTATCTCAAAGGAATTTTTAATGTCTTGGAATTACAAGATAGCTAGAGAATATTTATTACCTTTCGAAGAAAAGTAATTTCAGAAAGGAAGATCTGCTTACAAATTGTGAACATATGTGAAGTCATAATGGCACCAAGGGTAAACCTGCTTTCTTATAAATATGTTCTGTAAGATGAACAAAGGAAACGGAAAACAAATGGGCCCTAAAAATAAGGCATTGATACTTAAAATAAGATTTAGAGGAAGGAGTGAAAGGGGTGAAACCATTCACAGAGACTCTGCCCAGCTATTTAGAAGCTTAATTTTTCAGAAACCTAAGTTATCTCAAATAAAAACAGGAACTCTCAATCAGCATCTTTTTCATAGGCATTAACATTTCATCATCTTCATGCACCTGCAACACTTTAGGTGTTTTAGGTCTTTTAGGACTGTCATACTTATATATATATATAAACATGAGATCTACTGACGTGAGGGCATATTAATCTGAGCTATATGACAAATGTGCTGTTGCTTCAAACTTAGCTGATCACAGGTTTAGATGGTCACTGGCAGTAGATTGCAGTAAATTGCACCAAACTTTCAAAGTCACTAAAAAAGAATTCCTAGTAATTCAACTTGAAGGAATTGATTTGCAGAATTGGCATTAACAACCTTTTACTATTTTTGTCTGCTGACGTGCAACATAGTTGCACATCAGTATTCCAAGTTTTGACCTGAATAGATCACATGTTCACAAAAACTGATGCTATTAAGCTGATCATTATCTCTCTTAGGTCTGTATATTCTAGATAAAAGAATAATGACAAAATATTAGCAAACATGCTCTCTAGTTTCAATATTTTCCGTATTTTTTAAAAAAGAAACTAAGTGACAGTATATCAGTGCAATATCTGGTTTAATAACGTGTGGGATCTTTCAACACACAAGTGTTTCATAGCCTAGTCACAATAGCCAGAACACATGAATCTTTAATTTATATGATTTATACAAACACAACTTTGCTGCAGCTATTATGTTGTATAAGACATGGGTCATTGTATAAAGCAATGGGGCATTAGGGCTTTCAGATTCTTCTTATTAAGCCATTATTATTATTGACTCCTTTCAAAGTCTTAGTAATTTTACTGCTTCTGAAAACAGCAGCATTTTTTTATCTCAAAAGTAAAAGCCACTCAAAATCAAGACATATTTTAAGCAAATTTTTCTTTTATATTCCTGTAACTTAAAACAGCAAAAATGCAGGGAAGAAAACTAAGATGATTCTGAACTGTGGAAACAATAAGAACTGTTTCTTCACATATTTTGTTGCTTAACAAGCCTGTCTGCTGCAAAGTCTTCATTTCCACCTATTTGTACCAGGCAAGAGACAGTGGCCACATGGCTAGTCCAAGCTAATTAGATCTTGATAAAGTGTGTGCTTTTGGAGAGCTGATCCTAAATAAAGTACATAAGTAGCATTCTGCCTTCCTCTCTCCCAATGGATGCCCAACTTAGATCTCTGGGCTGCAAGAAGGTGGCAATTTTCTTGATGCTTGCAAGGATATAATTAAATTAAGAATTGTTTGAAATTAACCAATGGGTTCAGAAAGTTATTAGAAAAAGACAGATTAAATAAAATATGTTTCTTCAGTAAACAGGCTACGAGAATGCCTTCAGATTTGGCACTTGACATCATATCTCTGTGAAAGCGAGAAAGATTTTTACAGGTGATATGTATATGAATAAAAATTTCTTAATGTTATAGGTAAACAGTGAAAGATGTTTAAGCATACTGGCAGTAGCAGGTGACACTACAATAAAGATTAAAGCCATAACTGATCTTACAAAAAATGTGAATTGTGAAATATTTTTCATTGCTGTCATCGTTAATGTTTTGAAATGCAAATATGTCATGCTTCATTACAGCAGTCTTTAGAGCCAGGACTTTATTCAGCTGGAAAGCATAAGATGTTTGAATTACTATAGTACACTTAATCATTTATGGTTGTGATATGGCTGTATTAGGTTAATATTTAATACAATCTTCTAGAAAAAGAGAAGTTCTACATAAAATAAATTGCATTTGCCACTAGTGAAAACAATAACTATTACTAGAAAAAAAAACTTTTGGAGGATGCACAAATTAAAAATTGTTCTACTTCTCCACCAGATTATAAAGCGCATTTTTCATTTCCATCACTGCAGGAGAACAAAGGAGACAAAGGGAAAATGTGTAAGACAAACATTAAGATGTTTCCCATAGGATTGGGCAGAGGAGAGGAGAAAAGTGTTCTCAAGCTGGAAAAGCCAACTGGAGAAACATAAATTGGATTATTCTAGAAACTCACAAACAGAAGGGTAAACCCATTCTGCTATGTATGCTATACTTCACTTTCCTTATTACTCTGCAATTTCAAAATGAACATGTGAAAAAAAGATATATAAACAAACTATGAAAGCAGTAAGATACCTTTAACTTCTCATTACCTTTGTGTAAATCATCTCAGCAGTCTAAGAAGCCTCACTTCAAGCAGCCTTACTGTGCTCCCACTTAAATAAAATAAGAGACAAGGCTTAGGGTTCATTTTTAATATTGTACTTGCAAAACTAACCATGCTAACTATAAGACATGCTACATGGGAATGAAGAGCAGATTAAGTAAAATAGATCAGGAAAAAAAAAAGCTCAAAATAAAAATCAATAAAAAATCACAAAAAAACATACTTGCTATTAACATTTTACCAGAATTTTACTAAATCTCTTTCAAATTTTTCTTCAGCTTTCCAGAATAATCCCAAAATTACTTACGGAAAAACATCATGACAATTCGTGAGAAAATGGTAGCTACTGTAACCATGTGGAACAAGACAGTTTCTTTGATAAGCCAGATAGGTTTGCTAAAGCAAAAGCAAGGTAAAAGCCAATGAAGAAAGAATGGAGGCTGTGTTTTCAGAATAGATGTCTATTACACAGAAATAGATTATAATGGTGATATGTAACTCCCTTTCTCAACACTGTAGAAAAAGAAAAGGTGATGTGGTAGTGGAATATATTGTTCTGTCAATATGAAGTTCATGGGATGTAGATTTGTATATGGCACAATGAGACTGATAGTACCGAATAAACTGACTGAATAAACATCAACATTTGAAGGAGGTTAGAAACATTTAACCTGAAGGAGTAACACATCTGAAGACCAAGTAAAATGTCACACATTAAAGACTCAGGTTGTAACTCCACAGGGCTTCATATAATCTCAGCCTGGTCTGCCACTCTTTTGCCTTTACATTTTCCTGTGTTGCCTACATTTGCCACTGCTCCCTTTGTGCGGGCACTGGTGCTCACATGACACTGCAGTAACTCGGATCCGGGAGCTGCTCAGACTAAGTGCAATCCCTTTTCCATGCTGTGTTATTTTTCAGCTCAGCTCCCTGATCCAGCTCTCTGCAGTGGGTACTAGGTAACAGAGAGGAATAG
Source organism: Nothura maculosa (assembly GCA_032353885.1). Classification (NCBI taxonomy): domain Eukaryota; kingdom Metazoa; phylum Chordata; class Aves; order Tinamiformes; family Tinamidae; genus Nothura; species Nothura maculosa. Next base: position 4,912,039 of record JAUBOD010000924.1, read on the forward strand.
GATAATTCCATGGGAAACCACAAGAGAACATGTTTAAATTGGCATGTGTTGACATTCAGACCTTTATAGGGGTGCATTTCAATCTATTTTCTTCTGTTTCAAAATGAAATCTGTACAGAAACAAGCAGTTGATTAGGAAAGAAAACCAGGCCCTTTAATTTAGGCACATTGAGGACTAAACACTGGAGGTAGAAGCCAGATGAAACACACACACAGACACACACAAAATCAAGAAATAATAATGTTCAGTGTTAAAGACAAGTAGCTAGACATCACAATTAATTTTTGTTCATTAAAACTATATGTCTGTCCTGAAAACATACATGCCACACGAGATGCACATCTATATGGAGATACAGTTAATAGGTATAACACTTGACATTTTTGGAAGCTTTCCATATTCTTTTAATTCTGATTTAGTCAAGATTCAAATTCATTAATTCTTCTTAACATTCTTACTTGTAAATCTCAGTCATGTAGATGTGCATTTTTTGACATGCTTGCTCATTGAACAAGGTGTAATGCAGTGAAAATACATTTATATTATTTAAATCTTCCCATGGTGAAGGTTGCACTCTAAAAAGTAACATCAAATACATCTATAATCATCACTCTTGTAAAAAAAAAGTCAGTCTGCTGAATGCTTTTGATTTCAGGAACTATTTTTATGAGAACATGCCTCTGTACTATAATCTTACTTCGTATTAGAAACAAGTAAAAATAGTCTTTCAGTTTAAACTTCATTTTTCTTTTTCTTCTGTTTTTCTATAGAGTTTAAAAGTGATATACGTTCAATGAAATATGAAAAGCTTCTCAACATTTTTCAAGTTTTGGATGAAGATCCATTCTTTTAAATGTATTAAAGCTAGTTTGCACTCCTACAATATAATTCTCATTTTTTTCTGAGGACAAGACTAAGTAAGCCGATTTAGGTTTACCTAAGAATTTTTTATTCATTAGAGGAACTCAGACTGTACATCGTTTGGAGCATAGGAACTTGCCAGATTTTTTTTTTTCTCTCACACGGAGATAAAGCATCATAACTTGGCAGTTTTGCATTTAATTTACAAAACTAAAATTAATCTTCTTTTCCTCTTTCTTTCCTTTCAAAAAGGAAAGAAACCCCAACCTCCTCACCGTAATTAATTTTGATACATACCTATGTGTTTGATATAAACTGTGGGGTTTTGAGGCAGGTGCTGCTGAGGTGCCCTGTGCTGGCTGCATGAAGAATTTTTACTAAAATATTTTTCTTGGTCTTTTTCTGAGTATCCACAGTGCTCTCCATTGTTAGACAAACTTAATTAAGAAATCTGCTTTTAATCTAGTAGGGTCATTTGTTTTTTGAACAAACAAATCTCTCTTTCACAGCTTTGGACTTTATATACCTTCTGATAAGGATCTATTTTATATTTCAGTTGATTATATTTTTTTCTAAAAAAAAAAAAAAGGTTTTACTTTCTTTATATTTTAATGAAAATGCCCAGACAACACACTACATTTCACACAATAGACAACACTAAACGGAATCCCTTTCAAGGAACATAGATGCTGATTTAGTATGCCTCTTAATCTATAAAATTAAGCATTTCTGTTAGTTTATAGGATACTTCCCTTCTTAAAGCAAAAACACCTATACAGTAGACTTTCTCCTTCAGAGTCACAGATCATCAGTAAGTTGAGAGCTTGCCGAGGATGATCTCTAGAATATGCTATAGATGAAATTGAAACAAACAAAACTCCTTTGCCCTGCCCAGAACGTCACTCTCTATTTCTGGAAAAATTCTGTTTTCTCTTTTTGTTTGAAATGTGCAATTAGTTGCTTATGCAAAAATAATCTATTGTCTGTACTAGCACACCAGAAGAACAAAATGTGTGGTTACTATCAGTTGACAAGTTAATTATTTTGCTTTTACCTCCAGGGAAAAAGATGCTGATGGCTGTTTTATTATCTTTGTATTTCAGTTAGCATACACTAAAGATTGGATGTACCACTGTGACTTCAGAGATGATATGCCTGAATTGTAAATATGTTTTGGTATAGGGTATCACAATGTGGAATGTTATGATTGGAAAACATTTTACAGAAAATATTTCCTTGCCTTTGAAGTATTTTTGACAATTGGCTGCTGTCTCCAGATACATGGAGAAGAAGGTGCTCAGGAGTAGCCAGTATAGATTCACCAAGGGGAAATCATACTTGAATACTGAAGTGTCCATTGCCAAATGTTGGTATTTCAGATTACACTATTTCTCTTGTAATTTCATTTTTAATTGATAGCTGTTTGACCTGTGTTTGCCGACAAGTCCAGTATTTCTATTCGTATTTCCACAGTCACATCATCTACTTTTTTTTTTCTGATGCTTTGTGATGTTCTTTGACAATACTTCTTTTTGCAGCTATAGATCCCCATGTGACAATCACAGCATGTTCTGAAAATCCAATTGACTTGTATTTATATTTGGGTCTATACAATCAAGAAGCTAGTCATTTATACAGAGAAAATGGCTTGTGTTTCATCTTTCAGAATGTCTAAATATGCATAATGCAAACAACTTATTAATGAAAAGATCACATTTTGGTGTTAGCAATGCATGTTTTTATATAATATATACTATTCTTTGAAATTCTGACTAGCAAGATGTGCCACAATATTAAAGATACAGAAAGGAAAAAGAGAGATCTTAATTTATTAGTTGTGCTTTCATTTTTCTCATGGGCTTGCAAAAGAAAGGCCACTTTTCGTTCTAGTAGAGTCTTCTGGCGTGAGTTTATTCTTAGATTAATTCCACCTTGTTTTTTGATCCTTTGCAGTGAATATGCTAATAGAATTTGCTGAATACAGTTCTTTTCATAAGTTTTTGCCTTTCTTTACTGTAAACTTTAAATCAATAGTAACTAATTCCTAAGGCCAAATATGTTGACAGCAGCTTAATCAACTTGTGTCTATGCTACTTTCAATGCCATCTCTAGCCAGGAGGCAACAAATTCTTCCTAAGCATTTTTCTTTGAACCATTCTGCTATATTTGCTCTTCATTTGTTTTGGAATGTGTTTCTAGCACTTTCACTAAAAAGTGCTTTTAATCAGCAGTTTTAGAGGGTGCCTCCCAAGCCTCCTTGCCTTCATGCATTTCCTTTATAATCTCCCTCCTAGGAATACACTTTGTACAAGTTCACTTTGGCAAGATGATTGATCTTAATAGACTTTTTATGCTTTCAGTAGTCACTCTATCACTGAGGCTGTAATTCCCATCTTATACCATCTATTGTTGTATCAGATATTTGACTCTATTATAATTTTTCTGAAATTGTGAGACTAAGTGCAGCAAAACTTGTTCCTTCAAGAATATTTTCTTGAAGGACAAGAGATGAAAAATAAATAGGAGTATTCAGTATTTACAAAGCTCAAGGAAATCTCTTGGTTTGTCTTTTTCCATTATCCTTGCATTTATTTAAGTCACATTCTTATTTTGTAATGAACATTCGATCACCAACAGCATCTTCCAAACATCTAAGCTCATAGCATAACTATAAAAATGAAATGAACACAACTGCTAATAAAGTATTTCCTAAATATTAAAGATTTATTAACAATGCTGGACAGCTAGATGGGATAAGTAAAAGCCTGATCAATTCCTCTACAGAAGGTAATGCTGCCAGTTTAAATTTACAATAATATGAATTGTATAATATGAAAGTGCTATATTTATACTTTTTCCATAAAGCATTGCATATATTCCTTTCATGTAAAACAACCTCATAGTTACTTCATTAGATACAGTCCTCAAACCTCAATACAAAAATATGAGTTCTTTGACTGAGAGAGATTTTATGCTACTCAACTATGTTCCACTCCTCCCTCTGTCCCAGCATTATATTCCCTATATCTCCGCTTCCCAAGCAGGTAGGAAACTGCTGCTCACAGCTATGTCTCATGTGGCACCAGCCAAGGTCCTGGGACTACCCTGGCATTTGTCTCTCTGCATCTCTCTAATCTCCAGTATCTTATTTCCCAAATATCTTATTCCAAAAACTCACTTCCATCCAGTGTCTTCACTTACTTACTTCCTAGGGTCCTTAAATCACATTTTTTCTCAATCTAGATAGCATATATGCAAAAGCAGGAGTTAGATATACCCCTAATTGGTTGTTCAGTCTGAGTTTTTTTATTATTTGTAGGATTCAGCACCAGTCACTTCTTTAATCCAAGCAGTATCAAAATGTACAGTCATTTGGGGCTAACAGGTAACAAATTGCTGCTTGAGAGTTCAGAAGTCAAATTTCTGACACACACATGCACATAATTATCTGTCACCTTCCAGCATTCACATTACAAACATTTTTTCGCCTACTGCACTCTTCCAAACAATTTACTTTGAATGTGAAGTTCAGACATACCACATTTATTAAAACAACCTAAAATTACGACATAAAGGTACAATTGATTTAACATTAGATGTCAAAATTGAACGATAGAGTCTAAGCCAGTAATCCACTCCCTCTTGATCGCTCTAGCATACAACCGCGGCACGTAAAACATGCCACCCTAAACTAGAAACTAGATGAAGCAATAGCTAAGGTATCAAGACATTCCCTGAAGTGTGTCCTTTGCCCAGTTCAGTCTATTTATTTACATGTTTTTTCCCCACAACTGAAGCAGGTACAACCATGTGTCTTCTGCCAGTGTTTGTTTCCTGAAAAGTGCTTTAAAGATCTTGTTTTGACTTGAATTCCATCTCAATGAAATGAGGAAAAGTAGAAAAAAAGAAAAGATATATATATATAAATTTTTATATATTATATAAATATATATATATTTATATAAATATAAAATATATATCCTGACTCTGGGCCAGAAAAAAATACTGGAATGTGTGATGTTTCTAGGTACCACACATTGGTGTTTTATTTGGAAAGACTCATAAGCAAATTGTGCATGTACAAAAAGCCTAACAAAGTCCCATTCTCTTGCATAAGGGCTTTCCCTTATGCAAGAGAATATATAGATCAGAGTCTGTGACTATTATTTCTAAAAAATCTAGCTTTTCTCTCTTAAATCACATTAAAGAACTATTTTCATTTTCTTCTATTCTACAGGAATATTTGAAGATGTGTTTTTAATGGCATCAATTTAGAAACTTTTCCTAAGGCTGAATTATAAAGATGCAAATATTGAAAGTACATTGGTCAGATGCAATATGTACCAGCATTAACTTCACCGATATATCATGATAATATGAGTAGGTTTTTTTTGCTTTGAAGGCTGGACAAGCTGTCAACATGAAGATAACTCTTGTTTTTCAAGTAGTATTGCAAAAGTTGCATTTGTGCTGTTGCATCCATCTACATGTAACTATATATATTACTCTACAGATTTCCTTATCAGGGCTTTTATTTCAAAAGGATAATATTCTTATAACCTAGGTTTTATATATCATATTACTATACCTATCTATAGTATGTAGTATATATATATACTATATAGTGTAGTACTATGTATACTAGTATAGGTATAGTATTATCTATATATAGATACGGCTTTCTATTTTATGAGGCAGGTGAAAGATTCCAAAACACATTACATAGTATGATCATGTCTTGTGGCATCTCTCTATTTTAGTATGTCTTTCATTAATACTGTATTTCAGCGTGTTCTTTGATAGCTTCTGTAGAAGATTCTATCATCTACCTATTCCAATTAGTTTTTGTTACTTTGTCTTCAGAATCATAAAAAAGAGAAGATATGGACCAAAGAATTACAATGATCAATAATCAACTAATTTTAATAATCAAATGATAAACACATGCTTGCTTATATACTTTAGCCATACAGAATCACAAAATTCCTATTTATTCTACTCTGTATGGCCCATCCCTGGAACTAAAGTCCAGAGCAGGGATGTTCAGGACCTGGAGATTTTCAACAGAAGGCAAAATGCAAAACTGTTCTTCTGTTGCAGTTATTTCAATGAGTTCAAAATGTTACACATTGAATTAAATTTACATAATAAAGTCTCCTCGAAAACAGAATTTCATGATTTTATGATTTTTTTGAAAAAGTCAGTCTGTAAAAAAAAAGAGGGCTGTGCCCTTAAAAGCCCCAGATGCTCAAGAGCTTTCTGGATGGATAAAAAGTCCTTCAGCAAATAATGCAGCATTTAATTTGCCAGTTGCTTAAAACAAAGCCTGGCTTACGTTCATTTACTGATTTAGAATACATTTGTGATTTAAATATTTGAAGAAAACATTAGTAATATGACCGTGTTCACAATAGTGTTGTTAGTATGAAGTGATATAAACATAAATTAATGTACATTTACGAAGTAGCCCACATCTATTGTGTGGTGAACATTTAAACCACTTGGCTCACACAAATCTTTCAGTATTTCTTAGATGACACACTGAATATTTTAGGGTAATTTTGTTTAGCTAGCAGTGGGTAGCTGTGGGAAGCACAGAAACTGCTGCCTAAGAGTGTACCTGGATTATGATAATTTAAAAAAAGCAACTTATTGATTTCTATTGAAATGAAGCTATGACCTCTATACTGAATTTCATGTAACTGGCCATTATAAACTTCCCCAAATATGAAAAATTTAATAGGGTCTTTTTTATTTAGACCTCAATGTAATGATTAATAGCTTCCTACTGCAATGGAAGGCCTTTAGTTTAGCTATAGTACACGTGATGGAATTTTCATAGGATATGTGGGAGGAACCATCTGGAGTATATGGTGTTCAGTTATTTTGGAATGGTGTACTGCTGAGTATGGATGTGTGTGTAGTATTTCTGTAATAGTAACAAGAATATATTCTTTTTGGTAGAATTTAAAATTATATAATCTGGCAATAAAAAAAAAGCTTCAGTTTTGAATAACTCACTATAACATCATTATAGACTTCGGGGAATAAGCAAGGAAGATCAAAGTTACTTGACATAACTCACTGAAAGTAACTACTTTTCAAACTATTCCATTTTATGAGAACTCAGTATATTATACATAAACACAGATGCAAAGATACCACTTAAAATCATTTCATTATGAAAAATGTATAATTTTCATACACAAGTATGGCAGTGAATGTTACAGTAGAAGTGAAAGACTAGTCGTTCTCTCAGGTGATTATTTTAAAATGGAAATAATCATTTCCATCAATTTTTCATTAATTTTAACTGCTTTAGTTTGGCTGCATGAAAACTCTAATAAGTGTAACAACTGTTTTTGTATGAAAAAAACTCTCTGTAAAAGGAAGGCGTGTTACATGCCAATACAGTATGGATTCCAGTCATTTCCAGGCTGAATTTGAAGTCTCCAGGCTGATCTAAATGTGCAGCAATGGAATATTTCAATATTCAATAGACAAATGGTAATGACTTTTTTTGCTAAAAAGTGTGACATTAATAAAGAAGGCAAAGTAGATATTTCTTCCTAGGTTGTTAGGCACCCTGGTTTGAGGCATCCTGTTGACCTTGCAATCAACCTGAATCCAAAGTCAGCTGACATTCACCTGCAGACCAGAATCAACTTAAGAGCACCTACCTCATAACATTTAATTCCTAGCCAAAGGAACAAGGGGAGACAATGCATGAGTGACAGGATTATAGAAAACGATAAAATTTCGGAATTTGCAATGAGATTTTTTTTCTAATACCACTTCATTTGCTCAATTCAAAAATATTATTCTAAAAGTCAGTGCCTCACAACCCCAAGAATTAGTTCCTTTTGAAGCATCCTAATTGCAATGGTCCTATTCCCTTAAGTGACCTTTTCACAAACATAGTCACAAACTTAAAACTGTTATAAAGATGTTATTTATGAAAAAGGGCCTACATTTGTACAAATTCAAAATCTATTAACAAAATTTCAATACTTCAAGCAATTGGAGAAAAATGTTAGAAATACAGTGACTATAAAGCCCTATCTTATTCAAAAAAAAAAGTCTTTTAATGGAATTGTGCCTTTAACTGTTATTTTAAAATTCCTATTTCTAATATAAGTCTTTGTCAGTATATAGATACATTCATTCCCATGCAGGAATGAATTCTGAACACATGGAATGATTCCATGTACACAGGAATGATTCCAGAACACATCTCAGTGTTCTTGAATTAAATTCTTAGATCAAAGTTTATTATTTGTTCCAGACTGAATTCAAGTATGAAAATCAAGCCTTACTGCTAACTAGACTACATTTTTAAACAAGACTATAGATTTCTCTAAACTGCTGTGGCCTCCAACATTTGTGAGTGTACTCATTTATGCTACTTTTATGAGCAAAAGACACCACCATCACATCACAAACTTCCGGAGGGTGATGCAGCTCACCAAAAATCTGTCTAGTTTGTCCTCTCTAGACTCCTCAAGGATTGAAAACACTCCCCCATATCAGACATTCCATCTCGAGTATTTAAATTGGATGAGTTCATGCTAAGGTATGTTATATGATTATATATATTATGTGATATCTTGTATATTCTGTGCATATACTTCAAAGCAGAGCAGTGAAGGGTACTATGAGCCAATAGGGACACAATTGGTCCCCTGCTGATTACAGCTATCCTAGTATACAAGAACAATGATCCATTTTCTAGCTTTGAGACCAAAAAGGACAGCCTGTGTATGTCTAAATGAGGGTGCTCTTTGCTGTCAAAGAGCCACAGGTAAATAGCCAGTATTTACAGAGTGATTCCTCGCTAGTACCTTTAATCTTGATATGGACTTGTTTATTTTTTTTTGTCTGAGAGAGTTAGTTAGCTTGCATCAGACCATACCAAGAACTATTCTAATATTTTTAATATTACAAATATTCAAGTTTCAGTGTCTAGGCTTATCATTTGCTGTGGTCTTCACTAGTATGGAAGTAAACATCTTCTCTTATTTCAGCCAAAGTACACAAGTTTCCTAATTAGAAGCCATGGCTACTAAAACAAACATGATCACCATCACCACAGGTGTCGAGCTAGCTAGAATTATTGTATTTTGATCTCTGAAATAAAAGTACATCTCTCCTTGCAGCCCTACAATAAATGTTAGGTATAGTTAATAATTAATTCTTACATTTTTAATGACTACCAACAGATGTCCAACTTACTTAAGAATTTCTTCTTTTCACAAATTTAAATAGATGTATATATACAGTACCAACAAAAAGAACTTCTGTGTATTGATTTTCAATCTTCAAACCAGTAATGGCTTCTTTCTGGCTACAGAGAAGTAAAGTTTTTTATAAAGTCATACAAATTTGTCAACTCTGGATCAAAGATACTCTGGATACTCTGTCTGGATCAAAGAAAGTTATTTTAATGGAACTTTATTTTATTGGGCACTGTAATTTTTTACAACTGTACTCCAGACCACTTTTCAATTACTTCTCCAGTTAATATTTATTCATCCTAAGTGTATTACAAAACCTATAAAATTCACCAGTCTGAAGTGATGCTATTTAAAACTCTAACATCTTCACTACCACTGTTATCTTATTTTTATTATTCCCAGATGAAACCAGATTTTGTCTATTAAGGGTTTTCTATTTTCTTAATCAGCCAGCTCATTTAATTATTTATCAACTCATTAACTTGCTTGTTGATGCCAAATACTAAATGTGCAAAGTTGTTTTTGTTGCTGCATTGTGATTTTCACATCTTTTGATCTTTCTTGTCCTCCCCCGGGCATTATTACAGTATTATAAGGCCCCAATTATTTTAAATTCAATGCCTCAGATAAGGATCCCTTATTTAAATATTTTTTAAAAAAGATTAAGAAGGCAAGATACAAGAAAGAAAAATAAATTAGCCAATTTTTGCACATCTGCAGGAAGAAAAAAACAAAGACATTTCATAATGTCTAATTTAGTAGGCATGTTTTATTGCCAACAAAATAAACTAGTTGTAGATTGTACCTTTCTAATAAATCTCCGAAGATCGAGGTCTCCAGAAGTTTAATACATCATTAAATACATGTTAAGAGGTGTATTTAATAGATTAACAATACTAAATATATTATTTATTTAGGCATTGTGACTTGTAGTTACATACAACTCATTCCAGCTGTGCCTTTTCTCAAGATGCTGTAGATTGCCTGAAGCTATTCCAATCACCTGTGTTAAATTTTGACGTTTTTAGGATGTGCTTATTAGTCATTCCGGTGAGATTACACTGCCATACATTCTGTCAGTTTCTAAAGCATTCTACAGGTGTTTTGTTGAATTTGCAGAATAAAATTTAGCAAACTTGATAAGGCCAATAAACTGAACTGGTCAAGAATTAGTGCACTATTGGTCAACAAATCCACATCTCCATGTAAAATATCCTTCCGTAAGATGTGTATGTAATTGATGCTGATGATTATGAAGTTTTCTCAGGATAGGTTTCCTTCTAGATCTGAAGTGACTGCTCTTACATGCTTCTATACAATCACTAGACTCAATGAAAAGGGAAGGTGACAGAGCTGGACAGCCCTTTTCAGCAGTGGAAACTGAAACATCATTCACAGAAGTGACAAAGCAACATAGAAACCCGTATTTTAGTACACCAATAACAAAGTGCTTCTCCTCCCACCATTCTCCTGTCCCAGCAATAAAAAAAAAAGCCAGTACTAATCTCAGATTTTTTGTTTTTTTTTTTTTAATTTATGTTTGCTGGACTTCAGTGAACTAAAATGCAGACTGCAAATGAAACACCAAGGTGTGAATGTGACATTGCTATTCAGGAACAAGTGCTGTTGCTCCCAAACAGCTACAAATTGGTGCATTTGTGTAATACAGCACCATTCCCAGCTTGAACTCAGCAACTCAGTGAGATGACTATACTGCTTCTGAGAACTACCTCTGCATCTAGATCTACCATGGGATAAATAGATTATCATTTAAGTAACCATTTGTTTATCATGTAACAGTCTGAATAAAAATTAGAAAATGGCTATTGAAACTTATAAAATTTTTAATGTGTTCAGTGCCTTGGAAAGCCTAAGGAGAATAGCAAATATTTTTATATTTTTATATATTTTTATATTATTTAGTTTTGAGCCTCTTTTCTCTACATATTGTATAGATCATTAGTTCCCTTTCTCCTCTGACTGCCAACCCTCTTTGCCTGTTTAAAAACAGTATGCAGCAGTTCTGCCAGTTCCATATGAATACTGTTCATCTCCTCCATTTTATCTCACTTGTCAGTTATAGAAAAGCTTAGAGAAAGCCCTTAAATTTGTCAAAATAATAAAAAATGTGAACAAAGCTGAGACCTTGACATACAATGCAGAGGTGTAGCACTTAATGTAAATCCACTGAAGAATGAATATTATTCTGAAATTGCTCATTTGGCTACACTGATACAATTCTTCTTTCCCAGATTTCAGTTTCTTTTCAAAATAATAATAATAAAATAATGTCCTTTGTGAAAAGGATTGCTTTTCCTCTGCAAGAAATAACATTTTGGTGTTTTAATTTGGCTATAGGAAACTGTTTCTGAAAACACTAGGTGTTGAATGCTTTATCTTGTAACACCTACACCTTAAAGGCATTTTGAATTATTACTAAACAGTGAAATTTGTGCATCGTTTTTAAATAACTATCACACTGCATCTGTACGTTGCCTATGATTTTTTTCTAATATCACATTAACTAAAAGCAAAATACAAAGAAATATCCTGCCATTCTAGCACAGCTATACAGTACAGACTTTATGATTAATAATGGTATAATAATAGAAAGGTTTCAACAGAGACAAATCTAGAATTATTTATAGGAAAGAAATCTGAAATAAAAAAAAAACAATACAGTTCAGTAGTCCTATCACTATAATTTTCATTCTTTAATGCAAAAACATTAGCACCTAATCAAAAAGTTATTGTTAGTCTAGTTACATTGATAGTGACAATTATAAACCAAAGTACCCAATTACTTGCAATTTGCACTAAAAATACGGGTCAAATTGATCTGCTCATTTCTTTGGCATTATTGTCATCTTTCTTTTTTGTTCAAAAAGAAGAGGGTTTAGGGAAGGAAGTATTGACAAGTCATTAGCACTTCTGGGTTCTTTCCTGGAAGAATGATGCCATATCATACTATGATCTCATTTTATGTATTTCCTAAATGCTCTCCGCCTTCCTCTCTGGTCCACAGTTCTACTCCTTATATATGCTGTATGCCCTGCATGGGTTGGGCATTTTTTTTTTGTTCCCTCAAAACTGTCTCCTTTGTTCTTTGTTTCCCAAAAAGTGGTTTTATCAGGCTCCTAAACTTCCTTTAATGTCTTGTAGTTGACCACTGATCTATTTGTTTATGATTTGTTTATTGCCATTGGAACTCTGCTGTCATCCTAGGACCAGACTTTCAGACTGTCTGCCGTTCTACATATTATTGTTTTAGAGTCACAGGTTATATAATTTCCATAGAATAACTCCTGGTTATGGATATCTGTTAGTTACAGAAAAATGTCAAAATCATTCTAATGGTAGGTGTTACACCGCAAAACTGTTAAGCAAAAACTAAAAAACTTGAGTCATATTCACTTAGTTGTTAACTTACTTAGCAACTGCCTAAAACATAACTGCAAGTAGGCCATGTCCAGGCAATGCAAGCCTTCTCTGTCCAATTTCTGAATCTTTGCTGAGTTAATATAAAGCCTTTGGCCAGTTATTAGTATGGTAATATATTTACCAGCTGCAAGGCTATATATTTTTGTTTTTTTGCAGTCCCACAACTGAATTTTCAATGATAAAGAATTCTATTTCTCCTTTAAGCAAAGGCTGTAGCTAGAGGGGAATTGATATTTCTATTTTCAAAGAGAGAAGATGTCAAGATGCCTAATTGGTATCTAGAAAAGACTGCAAATCATTGACGGCAGAAGTCCTGCTCCTGACACTGAAAACTCTGCAAGAGTTCTTAAACCCCGTATTAAATTCCTAATTGGTATAAATCAACACAATTCCTCTGAAATCAGAGAAGTGCAATGTTGGGCAGCATAACAAGGACATTACACTGAAAATCTTGTTATAGGCAAAAAGGAGGATTTCCATATGCAAAACCAAAAAGGTATTGCTAGTAAAAATAAAACCTTCTAAAAAGTCTAATCTATTATTCTTATTAGTCCAGATCAAAGTGTTACAGAAAGGTAAGAATATTTTTACAGAGAATCTCAAAACTGAAAGAGTTAAGATTGTTACATATACAACCTCTGGTATCTGTCTCCTTTTTTTTTCCCCTCTTACGCTCACCTTTCCACTGTTACTCTCTGTGTGAAATCGCTGGATTCAACTGAGGTCAGGGATCCTTCATAAGTCATCAGTGTTCCATGTATCATGTTGATGGTGGTGATTTCATCCCTCTCTTTGCCAGGTGGGACAAATATTTCCTATTGTGATTTACTTGTCTGTTTCTCCATTGGAATTCTACTCATTGTATGCTGATTCTTAGTTTTATTTCTCAACATTAAAACTAGTATTCCTAGCAATCAAAGCTACATTTCTTTAGCAGACCATTGATGAAAGATTTATAGGGGGGCAGTAGTCTTAAGGCACAGACTTGACTGCCTCTCTATATACAACCTCCCACATGCACCTTAGTTCGCAACCTGATCCTCAGTTTCCAGGGCCTTGTACCTGTTGAACACGGTCACTTGTAGGGGTGAAGTGGCCCGGGGAAGAGTTCTCCTGCCACCTCCAATAGGGACCCATTTCCACACTTGTTCATCATTTACTACGGTTAATTCTGTCCCCTCCACTCTATGGCAAGAGGCTAGTGGATTCTCAGATAGAACTGAGGCGGGGGAAGCAGGGGGTGGTTCTGGGTGTCTTTCCTGGGATGACTGCAGAATGCAGCTCCACCAGTCTAATTCTCTCTGACATTCTCTAAAGGCCTTCAACCACATCCTCCTTCAGCTCCACCACCAAGCTAGATAGGTCTTCTACCTGCTTATACTTAAGGCAGGTGTTATTTTCCCTACTCCCTGATAACACGGTGAGGCTCAGACACTCCCCGCAGCTAGAGACCTGGACTGATGCATGTTTCTGTGGCAATCCAGTCTGCATTTCCACAGTCTTCCTGGTGGAAGCTCTTTGACAGCATTGTCTGATTTCCCACTGATGGGAGAGATCATTGAGAGAGCTCTCTTCCAGCTTGCACCTCCTGCCTGCACTAATCAACTGCTGTACCAAGCTCTAATCGCCCACACTCCCTGGGGGTGGCTTTTAGGCTTCGGCCTTCCCTGTTGGCTGCCTGACCCCTTCCCTCTTTCCCCCCCACTGCTGAGTCAGAGCCGTCTCAAGCAGGGGATCGGTGCCACTCGCTTGGGACTCGAGGCTGGTGCTGCTCCTCACTGTCTGCGTTTCTCTCTTGGCGGCTTTTGCCGTGGTCGGTCGCCTCTAGGCAAGCGACTCTGGGGCAAGTGTTCACCCCAGAGCCCCCCTTCCCTTCGAGATATGGGGGCGGGCCTCTTTTCAGTGATGGCCACTGTTAGAACTACAGGAAATGGCCACAAATAGAAGCACCAAAAGTTCCACAGAAGCCTAGGGAAATTCTTAACAGTGAGGGTGACAGAGAACTGGAACAGGTTGCCAAGAGAGGCTGTAGAGTCTCCTTCCCTGGAGAGCTTCAAAAGCCACTTAGGCACAATCCTGTGCCTCATGTTCTAGGTGACCCTGCGTGTGCAGGGGGCTTGAACTACATCTCTTAAGGTCCCTTCCAGTCTTAAGGATTCTATGATTCTATGATAGCTTGTAAGTTTTTTGCACTGCATCTTCAAGGCCACTGATGTCATGTTACCCGTATTCCTTTGTACTGCAGTTAAGGTCATGAATATTGTCTTCTACAGAGAAAATTATTTGTCATCTAAACAAGATATGTTAAAACTAAAAGCAATTGGGTTAGAGTTACTTATTAGTAAATTTTCAAGGCCTTGGAAGTAATCACTGCTAGAGTGGCAGCTTGGTTTGGCTCAGATACAGGGATTTGGCTACATATTTTATTGTCCATATTCAAAAATACAGGCTGTCTCCAATATTCTTGCTAGTTCACATGATTTCTAAATTTAACCTACATTTTGTGAACATGCTATCCCTTTCAACAGTTTGGCAAATGAAGGTTCACTTCTTGTATCTCAGAACTGTTGTCTGTGCCTCACAGTTCATTTTCTGTGGTAGTAAGAACTTCAGCAGTTACAAGTGAGTAATTTTTGAGTGATGTTCACAAAGAGGATTTTACTTAATACTTCTGGATATTGTAGAAGTTTGTATTTCACTCCCACTTCATGTTGGATTCACACACTATAAATGGTATTTCAAAGCCTGTCAATCTTACAGGAATAACTAGGTCTTGACCCACAATTCTTGAACAGAAAAGTAGTGAAACCATGAAGTGATTTTAAAAGCAATTACTGGAGGAAAGTTCCCTAGGTCATACTTGCTCTATAAAATCTAAAAGAAACAAATCATGAGTGTTCTCTCAATCTTCTGTGCATTTCTGGCACCATCCCATACTGTCAGTGGCTAAGCTGCTTGAGTTTTTTGTGTATTCACACTATTTCGACTTTAAAGTGAAAGTGGCACTTGTGCTGTATGTTAGCTTTACTCTCTTATTTAGCAATCACCCCTAATATCCTAGTACTACACAGAAGTAAATGTACATCTTTCACAATAACTGGAATGGTAAATTGAACACCAAAACTATCAAACACATATAAAGTAAGTCGATAGTCTATACTCAGGCTCAAGTATACAGGAATATGTTTAGTTTAAAATGTGGGACAAATTACTAAATACCTTTTTGTTTGTATGTGTGGAAAGTCTACATCAATAGAAGGGGCCAATACTATTTTCCTACCTGTCAGAGATATCAAGGTAATATTGCTAACATATTGCATAGGTATTATAATGCTGATCACCTAGCCTTTCTATTGCTACTACAGGGAATAAAAACAATAAGGGAAAAAGAAATCTAAATCAGTCTGAAATTCAGTATCTGAACTTGTAGTAGAGCCCAAGCCAGGTTAGACCGCTTAACTATGAAAACTGCATAAGAAGTTTTAGGCAACTATAAACAGAAACAAAAAGAAACTTCAAGGAGTTGCATATATCCATGCAGCTGCTCACAGAACCAGATAGACTTCCCATTTAGGGATCTAAAAAGATACCTCTAAAATGTTTTCATACTGATTTCTATAATATCATAGTGATATAATCTTTTGTATTTGCTCAAATGAATCCAGATTCACAGAGCAAGACAGGTAAAGGTGCATAACTTCATATTCTCCTATTAGACTCATTTATAAAAAAAAGAAAAAAAAGATTCTAGAGATTGTAAAATGTATAGACAGTTAAGGGAACAGAAGATTTAACATTACTAATTTCCATGAATAAGATGAACATTTTTATTGTCAAAAAAGAATCCCTAAATGCTAGATCTTGTAGCACTTGGAACAAGTTCCAAATCCTTTGGAATATGGAGGGGAAAAATTTCCTTTTCTGTTTATTTACATAAAATAAATATGTAAATAATTTATTTACATAGGCACAGCATCATCTAAACTTAGCTTTAATCTGAATGCTTTTTTGAAGTCTGTCTTATGAGAAGCAGTGATGGGGTCTGTAAATAACATGTTAACTGAGGTTTGAAAATGATTACTAAACTTACCAGTTCCCTTCAGATTTGGAGGAACAAAATGGCCTAGGAAATACGTTAGTATGCAGACCTGGCTACTCATAGTATTGAGAGAGATATATGAATGCTCTAAAATAAATTTCTTTAGGTTATTTGAAGCTGTAGTGTGTAGAGATAGGTATTTGCTAATTTTCAGTGCATTTTTTCCAGCATCTCAGTATGGTCATTTAGATATTATGTAAATATCCCAGCTCATAAGATAAAACAGGCATGGAGAAAATTTCAGAGAAGAATTGTCTATTTTTCTAATAAAAACACCTAGTAGTGTAGTGAGGGAAGAATTTTACAGAAAAAAAAATGAAACAGCAACAAAATACATATATTTTCCAGCATATCAAAATTTTCTTATTTCAAGAGCATTTTTTTTTCTAAATGAAAGCACAAATAGAGCAAAACTATGCTAAAGAGCATCACAAAAGAAAAACTTTTTGTGAAAATCTGTACAGTACTTGTGAAAAGAAGACAGACAGTATATAAGTAGTTTTAAAGGAGTCTCTCTGGAAAAATAAATCTTACTGCTAAGTGCAAAAATAAGCAGTAAGTGAGACTAATGAAACAACTTTATAGAAGTTATTATTTTCCTACAACTGCAGCATAAATTAGTCAAGATTTCTAGACTGTTGACTTCCTCATATGAAAGGAAGGATATGCAGACATACTACTCAAAATATTTATTACTTATACATCACAGTACTTTGATTCCCAACATACCACTATGCTTCACTCTCCCAAGTGTCAGGGAAAAAGCATTTCTTCTATATCAAAGGCTTAAGAAAAGAGACCATGACAGTGGCATTATCCTAGAAGTTAAAAGTATTTCAGGATACCTTAAAATATCTCCTCCTGTGAATCCTAAAAAACAAAACAACAACAAAAAAACCCTCATAATGCCCAGTACAAGCATCTTTTCTACTTACTTGCTTTCAAAGGTGTTCTCTGTGAGATCATGCCTTTTTTTCCTTTTTTTTCATTATTGCAAATGAGCTATTAGGCAGACTTTATTTGCCTCCTGAACAGAATAATCAAGCTGAAGATTGTAAGAAAAAAGTACAAGAAATTAGATAATTGCTAGGTGCAAAGTAACATTTGCCATTTCTATACGTCTAGAAATTACAGCATACACTTTTTTTTTACTAAGTTTCCTTCTATCACTCTTTCACAATGAAACAGGAAGAAATAAACTTTAACAATTTTAGACAGATGGATTATTTCATGTCATTTTATTTGTGCTTAGAAAGCATAGTAATGACTGTGCTATAAAGATGTAGAAAACTAGCTTAAGCAGGCAGAGTACAAATTAAAATGTTAAATTGCCTTAAAGTATATGTGTAGGTCCCATGAATAAAGTATCAGCCCTAAATAGCAAATCAAAAAATAGCAGAACAGAA
Organism: Nothura maculosa; assembly: GCA_032353885.1. NCBI lineage: Eukaryota > Metazoa > Chordata > Aves > Tinamiformes > Tinamidae > Nothura > Nothura maculosa. Next base: position 4,930,081 of record JAUBOD010000924.1, read on the forward strand.
AGAAAAATGTTTGCTGTTAAAAAAAAAACCTCCCAAAAGGTATTTATTTACAACAAGTACAATTCTCTACCTCATTTTAAGAATTTCAGTCCATCAATTGGGTTGCCACAATCAGGTCATTTTTCAGAACAATATACAAAATTGTCTGTAAATAGATTACAGACAAAGTATGTCTAATTATATATATATATTTTTAAAGGACAATAATTTTAAGTGATAATAAAAGTCTGATATACGAGAATTCCTTTTAGGGGCTGGCTGTATTAGTATCAAACCATCTGCCAAGAGGCAGAAACTACGGAGAGGGCCATTTTAAGCTAAGCCAGGCAGCAAAGGAAGTTATTGAAGAAAGATTGGGAGAGGGTCCCACTCAGGATCTGACAAGTTCATAATGATAGAACTCATCCTGAGGTATTATGGAAGCTAAATAAAAATGTATATATACATATACATGGACAGAAGGAGAACACTGTATGATGCTAGTGACCTAAAAATCAAGTTACAGTTAAAACCTTGTGAATGCTATCCCTATTTTCCTAAAACCTTATGCCACTCAATACGTATTTTAATACAGCAGAGGGAGAAGATGGGCAACAGCAGGTAAGCAGCATACAGTGCAAACCTGCTTATAGTGAATGAATTCCACTAATGAAAATACATTTACTTCCAAGTGGCAAGATTTTCCATTTGCTGAAGGTTTGAGACTCCACAATTATTAATGAAGACACCATTCTATTTTGCGGAAATTTTATGCTTGTGTTTTTAACCTGATCGAACTCTGCTGAAATCTGTAGGAGACTTTCCAGTGATTTAAATGAGAATTTGATCCATCCCTTTGAGTCTAGTGTGACAACACACATAGTGGTAGGTATTTAATGGTTAAAATAACAGCATGAGCTCTGGGAAACTCTTCAGTGCTTCACCTCATCTCACTATTATTACCACAGGGATTCTGGGTCAGCATTAAACTGATGACAGTTCTCCTTCTGTGTTCTGAAATTCCCTTGGAAAAGGTTAATGGGGAGTAATAACTCTACCTGAGCTACACTTTCTACCATCTGTCTTTCTGTTAGCATTTATACTAAGCTCATCACTGCCACAGAAAGTGGACAATGAAAAAAGGCTCAGATCTCTGAATCTTTGTGACTCAGGTATTGATCAAACCACCTGCTAGTTGAATGAAGTGGCACACACATACGCAGACAGACAGATTTATAGAAAACTCCGGGAGTTTCCAGTCTACTTTATGGGAGTATTTAGGCCAAAGGCTTTTGCGATACACTGTTTCCAATGACATTTTTGGCGGCAGCAGCTTAAGCAGTCATTTTTCAACAGCCTACGTGTGTGTTGTATCTGTCAGGTCTGCTATTTTTCTTGAAGTCTTTATGTTTCAGGTTTGTTCTACAACTGGGCTTAATCAATCAACTTCTGCTCCATAATGCTATACTTTAATCCAGTCTTTCCTTTTATGCTCGGAAACTACCCTGCACTTTCTTAATTCTCAGACTATAAGGCAAAGGATTTTGATACCATAATTTAACTGACTTGATTAATTTGGTAGAAAGCACAAGAGAAAGTTTATACGTATTTATACATGATTGGTTTAAGAGGTTGCTTGTAATTTTGCACTTTCCTACTCCAGTAATACCCAGGACTTCTTTTTTCCTGAAGGTTTGCTCAGCTTTACATGTGATCTACAATATTTCAATATTTCTAGATGATTGACCATGATTTTTCCTTAAAAAAATGACTATACTAAAAGAAAAAGAAATATGAATATTCATTTCTCCAAAATCATGGTCTGCTGCTTTGCATGAAGCCTTTGAAAGCTATTATAGCTACACAATTGCATTTATAAAATGCTGTAGAAGACAGACCTGTTCTGACCTAATTGGTCATTTTATACTTCAGGTCATTATGTTCTCCTTTTAATCTCATCTTTGTCTCAGTGACTACAGAGAAGAAATAGATTTTCAACTTACATGTTATTATATATTGTACAACACTTTATTCAGAATTTTTAATCTGTAAGTTGACATAGACTTTATTTACACTTTTCTGCTAAATAATTGAACTTTGCCAAAGTTTTTCCATTGAGCTATCTTTCAAATTGTTATAGAAACTTACATATATATTTTGGCAGTGGCTGAGAAACACTTTAAATGTCTGTCTTGATCTTAATGATCTTAATGCCAATGTAAGATGGGGAAAATCATGCACTTCTGAAATCTATTCAAGTTAGTTTTCCTGGATTGAAAGATCAGCCTTAAGATTATTGTTGTCAGAGAAATGCATAATGACATCATCAGTTACTCTCAGTTGTGTAAAATCTCCCTCAGTTTCAACTGTTGTGGCTTATTTTGACTGCAGAAAGCAGAAAGTGTCATTGTGGGAGGTAAAATATGTTCCTGTGCTGGCTGAAAGTCTCAACATCACATTCTGTTCCTCAGTGAAGGAAGCCGATATGATTTTCGGACTGATTCTCTACTGCTGAAGCTTTACATAGAGAGAATACAGGGCCTTGGATTCCGTACATTTTAGCTGCTCTCACCTGTTGTACTGCTACCACAAACTTTAAAGTTCCTTTCCTTTACAGTTCCTTTCTCTCTTCCTTTGGATTATTGTCATTTGCTTTGATAAGGATAGAGACCATCCTTGTATGAGACACTTTTAAACATATGAAACAGCTGTCACTTTATTATTCCTGCACTCACTGGAAGCCCTAAAGCCTATCAAGTAATCTAGCAATTACAAAATTAGAGGAACTCTACCTTCTACTCCTTCCTCAGATATGGAAGGAGGTACAAGGAGGTATAAGGTCCTTTTACCTGGAAGGAGGCACAAGCAGGTGCAAATATTCAGGTACAAAGGTAAGTGGTAGTGCTCAGAGTAAACCTGCTTGATCTTTTGTTGATAGAGGTGTAAGGAAATAGTAAGATGATTCAGTTATTTATATTTAAATATCATTGTACAGCTCATGAAAAAAGTTGCTTAAACTCGATACTGATTTAAAATTTAAATAGGGAGAAAATATCAGTTTTCCTCCTTATTCTTTAACATGGTCACATCCAAGGACTGCATTTTAAAAGCTTAATGTCATACTGAACATTACTGAACTATTATTTCGGAAATGTAAGCTTCCTAAAAAAAGAGTTAAAGGTTTGTGAAGGTTTCATGAGCAAAACTTCCTGGATTATTCTCTCAGTAATGAATGCTTAGAGACATAAGCTGAAGGCTTCTAAATCCCACAGGATGTAGACTGAAAAGTTTTGTGTGTGATTAAAGTTTAGAAATGATTTGTTAAGCAGACTTTTGCATCCAGAATTGCTTCATTACTGCAGAGGAAATGCATATGAGCATAAAGACACCCTCTAGATGGACTGATGATTGACTAGGGCTTAAGGCTCAATAGTGTGAAGATGAAAACTAGAAAACACACCAGGAAAAGAAAAGTTATGAAAATCATAAAATTCAAATTTCATAACACAGCAAACAGAGGAATAACTCCCACAACATCTTACATTACAGCCCAAGGCCTTTATGAACTATAATGAAAATTTAGTTAGTCACAAGACAAGATATGAATCATCATTAGCTATTAGTTCCATAATATACTCTTACACAAAAGGTGTAATATTCATACCAATGTTGATTTTGCATTTTCATGGCAAGATTAAAATACTGCACCTGAAATTTAATTATATTACATGATATTGCAAGTTTAAGCTAGATCTCCAATATGTAACTTGGGAAGTATAAACTGGGGTAGAAACCACACTGATATTATCAAATATATTTTCACTTTTGTCTGTGGTGACATTTTAGCGATATATTTATTGTTGACATATTTGGTATTTGGTGCATACTATGTAATCATTCACTAACAATAACAACAAGAACAAAAACACAGTATAAGGAGTTTGCATTTCTGTTGTTTTCTATACTATAAAAATTTTTAATGATTTTTTTTTGTTATTCTTTAGCAAATAGTAACAATAAATATTTATGTAGTGCTATAATTGGGATTACCAGCTACACAGATTATTAGACTGTCACACTTAGAAAGCAATGACAACTGAGGCAAATTGGGATAAAAGTTAAATATGCTGTGGGAAAGTTAGCAAGATAGAGAGAATAAGTTGGGCTGGACAGAAGAGGAAGTATACACAGATTTTTTTAGAAGAAAAAATAACAAAGACACTAGAGAACGTTTTAGGGTGCTACCCACTGTCTTAGCAAATTACAGTTACTTTCTCTGAGCTTTGGAGACTCTGCCAGAATGCTGACTGTCATATGGATCAATTACTTTTTGAGCAAATGCTATGAAATTGGGCATATGACTGATGCTTTCACCTACTCAGAAAAATGATAATGCTTGTTTCAGGTGCTTAAAATCAAATTCAACAATTTGTCTGAAAATGACAAATATTAAGAAATCAGCAGTAGAATATTTGCAAAAGCTCCTGAATACATGGTTATTAGAGAAGTTTAGCAGCTTTAGTAGTTTCCTTCTTTCAGGGAGGCCACCAAAAGCAATAAAACAGGAGCCAGCACGAACTTTGCCCAGAGGCAGACAGAAAGACAGAATTCAGATAAATAATCTCTCCATATCTTGAATGTTTATTTCCAGGAACACACTTCAATAAGATTCTATTTTTGACTCTGTTCCAAGTAACTCGCAGAAATTGTTGGGAGAAAAAATAACTGCTGTAGAGCCACTATAGCATGATTAACCTTTATATCCTTGTGAGAGGGTGTATACCATATACGAACCCTGACATAGCATGGTGGCATTTTAGGTGCTTCCAGAATAAACAGTGCATCTGACATCTCAGTATAGGGGACAATTTGTGACTAAAAGCAATTTAGTAAATTCAGACAGAGAAGAGAGGAAGGAATGCTTTTCAAGGCAGTTGAAGAACTTGAAGAACTCTCAGAAAACCTTTACCTAATAGTCAGATACCACTATGTGCTTTTAAGACCATTCAAGTAGGCTCATTGCTTTGTCTTCTGAGTTAATATACTCTTTGAAAGCCTCTGGAACCACGTTATATGAAAAAGGACTAAAGCTATGAAACAGAACTATTCCCCGTCTCAACTACTACCTTTGATATTACTTAAATAAACACACACATATTGTACTGAACTTGAAACATCTTGAGCTTTCAGGTACATAACATCTTCACAGTCTTATAAAAATAAAAATTGGTCAGAATAAATGGAGTGGGCAGATTTTATAGAATTTTGATTCAATTGTTCACTACCTTTGAAGTGATGCATTAAATTGTGTTTCAGGAGTGAGGAGGCATCTTTTTAGAATACAACTGCTGTCTCAGCTGTCCACTTTTCCATACTTATTTTCCGTCAATGATTTTCATCTTTTGCCCTCCAGAAGTAGTTTTGTTCACTAAACTCTGATTTTCCAAATTTCTATAAGACAGTCATAAATTTGAAGTATAGAAGTATAGTATAGAAGTAGAATATAGAATATAGAATATAGAAGTATAGTATGTTGAAGAAGTATAAATTTGATAAAGTCCTTTGCCATTTTTATATCTTATATATAAATATATGTATATATGAAATTTCTTTGAGTTTAGTTACTTCTACAACCTCTATCAGAACAATTCTGACAATTATTTTTTTACTTCCAAACCCACCTGGATGCCACCCTGTGCCATGTGCTCAAGGTATCCTAGCTTGAGCAGGGGAGTTGGACTACATGATCTCTAGAGGTCCTTTCTAACCTCAACCATTCTGTGATTCTCTGATTCTATTTCAGTTGTATTTAAGTTCCTTTCCAGCTTTTTGGTTCATATGGGTTTTTTTTGCTATATTTTTAAAATCTTACTTAAAAAAAAAAACTCGTTTGCATTGCTAATTTTACAGTAATAGATGTTAAATTCTAAGGAGAATATTTGTTACAAGATTGTGTATCCTTTCACTACTGGCCCAGCACAGGGCTACGAGGAATATCAGGTGCCTTAAACATCCGCCCTATGAGGAAAGGCTGAGAGAACTTGGCCTGTTCAGCCTGAAGCCTGAAAAAGAGAAGGCTGAGGGGTGTATCTGATCCATGTATACAAACACCTCAAGGGATGGAGTGAGGAGGATGGTACCGGCCTCTTTTCAGTGGTGGCCACTGATAGAACTAGAGGAAATGGCCACAAACTGAAGCGCCAACATTTCCACAAGAACATAAGGAAAAAATTATTGTCAGTGAGGGTGACGGAGCCCTGGAACAAGCTGCTCAAAGAGATTGTGGAATCTCTGGAGATCTTCCAAACCTGCTTGTATGCAGCCTTGTGCCACATATTCTAGGTGACCCTAGGGAGGTTGGACTAGATGATCTCTAAAGGTCCCTTTCAATAAACCTTAAGGATTCTATGATTCTATGACTGGAATTACAAATGGTATTTACTTCTATTATAAATGCCTCTTCCTCTATATTAAGTCTTCTTCATTATACAATTGTTTTATTTAATACACAAAATGTGTCCCTCTTTGCAGTAGTTAAATGACTTTTTTAGATGAGGTACAGAGATCTTTAATATATGTGCCAGCAGATTTTACCCATATGACTTGCCTCTTTCCTCTTTTTCAGTCACGCAAGCTTTTCTCCAAACTCCCATATATAACAATATATATAACAATATATTCCCAATATATAACCCCAATATAACAATATAAAAATAGCTTCATGTTGTCTAACATGCTATATGGCAAATTTTAACAAACACCTTAGACTATATACTGTCTCTTTTAGCATATTTATCTAGATTATTGATTAAGATTATTTACCTCCAAGATTATGCATCTAGATTGCATCTAGATCTAGATGCATCTGAGAGCAAATAATCCCCTCTTTCCCCAGGTAATCTTCCCTTTGGCAGGATGCTGCTGCAACTCCCGTTCTACACATACAGCTTCACTAAATAAAGCAGATAGATAAGAAATTTTAACATCTTAAATATGCTAAAAATTCCCACCAGCTTTCCAATTCTCAGTTTCTTCTTTTTATAATTCAGACTGCTGGCAGTGTGTAGATTTTAAATGACTTTCTGATATTCCTTGTGTTCCCAATAATATCTCTAAACATCCCCTTTAGGTATTATGGAATTTCAGCACTTATTTATGTGCTACGTCTTTTGCAAAAGATAAAAAAATTAAGACTTTTAAAATTTTATTCATTACCTTGGATTTATTTCCTGATGGTTATAAATATTATCTACTGCCCTGAACTATGGTAATGTCACCCATTATAAGTTGAAATATCAAAAGAACAAAATCATTTTGCTGAGTATTTTGAGAATAGTTCTAACATGTAAAGTCACATCCTAGTATCTTCTTTGGGCCAGACTAAACCCATTTGGTCTGTCTGATTCTGACTTTAGTTAAATGTATAGAACTGTCATTGCTATGCACCCAACTATATTTTTTTCACTTACATAAATATATAAATAGCTTATAAATTTATGAAAAACAAATGTATCTAAACATACAGCAAAATTATTCTTAAGCAAGAACAACCAGAGGAGTTATTATGAAAGAAGAATTCTGCAATTCGAAATCACCATCAAGAAGTTGCAAACAAGAAAGACAAGCAGTGAACAGATCATTCCTTGCTTTGGGAAAGATAATTCTTTGCACATATTCAGATTGATTTTACATTTTGGGAGTTTTATTTTCTTTTTCCAACCAAGATATGATCCTTTGAGGAATAAAGATAAGATCAGCATATCAAATACATCATTGATAAGATTAGTGATATTAGGTAAAATACTAAACATTATCTATATATTTTGTGTTTACAGTGTTCTCAGTCAAGACACAGCGCTATCCAGCAGCGAATGCAGAAACTTTCAGTGGATGCACATTGTATGAAGAATGGACAGCTGTACAGAGAAGGCAGAGAGCTGCTTAGTTACTAGAAACAAGTGTTGTGTCCCTACCAAGGAGTCTTGAAAGCATAATAATATGCTTTTAAGTTCAAGGACAAGTAGTAACAAATTATGTCACTCCAAACACTGATCTACTTCAGTCCCTGGGCATCTTCTATTTCACTTTGGTTTCTAAATGAAGACACAAACACCTGTTCTTGCAGCAGGTGGTATTTGTTTATTGTAGCTCTTCGTGCTGAGTTTTAATCAGCCTACAGCTGCAGCATCCAGGAGAAGTAACAGTTTATAGTACCAGATTTTCACATAACAGTAGTACTGGTCCAGAAAAAGAAAATTTATACTTGACTTCCATCATATGTTAGCAATCAGGTAGTCTTTTTCTTCTTAGACTCCAAGTTGCTAATTAGAGAATGAATTCATTTATAATGCTAGTAAATGAAGTTTTGAACATGGTGCCCTGAGGGTGATGCTTGATCATGTTCTCCAGTTCTTGGAAGAAGATTCCCAAATCTTTGCCAGTTTCTACACTTGCCATTCTTTACTTTGAGAAGAATCATTCAGGGAGAAACAAGGGGCTCAATAAAAAAACAAGGAACAAGTTAGCAGTATGTAAATCCCTCCATTCAAATGTGACTGAGAGGAAAAAGATAGCAGAAGATTCTCACAGCAGAAGTAGGGGAAAAAAGTTTCTATATAGAACTACACAGTAAAGAACACTGAAAAAAATTAGAGATATTAAAAATAGTGTTCCTGTAGATAGGCTGAAAAACTCTTATCTATATTAAACAGTGTAGTGAATTGATGGTCAGCATGCAATAGTAATGATTACTTATATTATAAATCATTATTACCTATAGTATAAAATCATATTTTTTTCTAGGCTTCATTATGCAGTGGGCTGTACAAAAATGTAATATGAATCTCACCTAGTATTAAAGTATTGAATAAAGCTTAGATGAGACTTTAGTCATGGTACAGGAAGATCAAGGTTAAAAAATAGAGATTTGATTGTGTGGTTTGATGGCTAGTTGCCTCAGTGCATCAGTTCAATTATATAACTGCTATGTTTTTGTGTATGTAATTGTAAATAAAGTTTGAGGAAGGACTTGAAAGAAAATAATTCTTTTAGTTTGAACAAGAAATCCTCTTACGTGGAGAAATGCACGAAAGTGCAACACATCGAATACAAATAGAAACAATACAAAAAAAAAGAGATAAAATTGCAATCCCAGTCAAACATGGACTTCTGTGTTACAAATCTACAAAAGCTTTCATGCCTAGTATTAAAATTGGATATGATTATACATTATATGGTGTGAAGAATCTGTAATTCTGTTATTAGTTGATTCACATCTGTAAAAGTTCATCTCTTCAACCAGGTGATATAATTTCACTGCAATCAAAGAAATCAGATTGACCACAGAACATGTGACAAGTAAAGCATAATTTCTTGAGAATATCATATCATCAGATTGTAGCAGTAAATTCAGGCCTTTAAAGATTGTCCGGGTGAAGCTGAAAGGTGAAATATCATATAGTCTCTGTAATACTCCATAGATCATGTTGAGTTTCAATATTGCCTCACTGATTAATGTATGTGGGGTTAGAAAGGTGATGATTACTTAACTTCCTGTCACAGAAATATGAGATAAAAAGCACACAGGAAAACAATCTATAAAGTGAGACTCACCTTCAAAGCTAAGGTATCTATATAAGTTTATGAATTCTGATAAGAAATGTAGATTTAAAACATATTTTCTCATCATTATTATTAATTGAGTTTGGTTTTCAGTTTTAGTTAAAGAAGTTTTATTCCTTCCTGATGTAACTAATCTGAAGATGTACTGCAGAAGCACATCGAGCCCTTCTAGATACACACTGTTTTGGAATCAAGAGGCAGTGGCACACATTTGCAAGGAGTGTGGTATTTTACAGTTCCTTTTTTGGCTTCTCCAGAACCTTAGTTAGTTAGTTAGTTAGTTAGTTAGTTGAAGACCTGTCTGCACTTCTATGTAGTCTTGAATTCACAAGGCCACATAATTAATAATTCATAGCACTCTACCTCGATTTTCACTGCTGTGTCTTGTCATGCTTGTGAGCAATGCCCATTCTTAGGAATAGGCATAAGGCCAACCTTAATAGAAGGAAAAAAAAAAAAGAAATATCATGAGAGCAATGATGTGGTGTATAACATTTTGACTGGTTTGATTTAGTCTGAAGTTCTGCTGCCTGCAGAGATTTCCACTCCTGCTTTTGCCTGTGTCCCTTCTCCGAAGGCAAGTGGGTTTTGAAGAGATTTTGTTGCTATTGCTTTGGGATTTTTTTAAAAAAACTTTTATATCATAACATATTTTGGAGATATGAAAAATTTTTATATCCTGAGCTCTGACCTCTAAAAATATTGCAAAGTGGAGCAAGCAAAGAATAGATCTGTGGTTCTTAATTAGACGTATAATTAGGACAAGTGCTATAAAGGACACTGTCATTTCAAGCATCTCTTGAGATAAGAGTGTCAATGATCAATATAGTTCTTTTACTTTGTGAAAATAAGGAGCAGGACTGGGAGAAAAGAAAGAAATGAAGAGTTTTAGTCCTTTGGAGTATATGGAACTTTATAGTTTTTGGTGACAGAAAAGAGATTGTTCCAGTTTTACATATTAAAAGTTTATGAAGTATGTTCTCTAATTGTGATACACAACAGCTTTTCTTTACAATCATGCAGCTTCTAAAGAATGGTACCCTCATCCAAGCTGTTAGCATTGTGAAAGATAGATCTGTACTAAAAATACTCCATATAGACACAGAAATTATTGCAAATGAATTCATCATTATTTAGCTTTTTGACTCTGTTTTTCATCATAGATAAAAACAGGCACAGTGAACATTTTTATCTTTTCTACTAACTTTAAGGCATAACAAGGACCTCACACAATAAAGGGCATTAACAGAAACAATATTTGCCCTATGAGTGTTTGCTTTCCTGAGATGATTTTTTTTTAGTTCATTTTGCTATTGATATAATATTTAATATTGGCCCTTAAGATTAAAAGCTACTTGTTCTGAAGAAACTTAACACTATAACTAGTGCAAAAGCCTGAGCTAGAAATTTTTGGAAGCTGAAAGAGCATCCTGGGGAAAATACTCTTCTGTTAAGAATTTCCCTTTCCTTCTAGTGATCATTACTAAAAACTGAGTATTGGGCCACAAGCAACCTCAGGCTTGTCATAGTTCAACCAACAAGTTGGTGTCTTAATTCCTCCAAGAAGTCCATTAGTTCAAAACATTCCAGATTGGAATGGATATGTGATACAGGTGCCTGCTTGTCTGTTAAAAGCAACACACTGAAAGGATGCAACAACCCTTTGAACTGTAGCTCTGAAATTACATAGAGGAGTTAAGTAATTTTGAGGAATAGCTTGGAGCAGGCCTATAACCAGCTGAATTCTGCCAAATACAAAATTGCCCAGACACCTAGCAAGAATGAATATGAGTGGGCCATGGAAAATGCACTAGACCTTTAACAGAGTTCTTTCTGGAAAAATCTTGCTTTAGAAAATAATTAGAAATGAATAAGCATACACACACACACACACTCACACAAAGATATTTTTATTTCAGCAGGTAGTTCACTAATACTTACTTTATTTAAACCCCCAGTCTTCCAACAGCTTTTTTAACAGTTCTGGCCATGTATGCTGCACAGCATGAGTCATTACAGCACAGCCTTTGCAAAAACCCAGTTCCTGTAATACACTGCTTATGAAGCCTGCAGACATTGAACCAAATCCAGGTCATGATGCACTGTCTTTGCTATATTAATTTGCACAGTTCAGAGCTCTAAGTTAATAAAAATAACTTAGAAAACAGTTATTCCCTAAAAAGGCTGGTATGAACTACTCAATAGTTCAGATAAATTCTCTGAGAATAAGCTGAGCTCTTTTGGAAAGAGTTGCAGCCAGAATGAGTCCTTGCTGTCCAAAAAATATAAAATACTCTGCTAATTAAGTTATATTATCAAAATGGAGTATTTCAAGAATGCTCAGTGAAATTATGTGAGATCTACACCACTGAAGCCAAGGATCTTCTTGTTTTTTGCACTCATTATTTTGAATGGAGAAACAGCATAACAAAGAAGACAAAAGTAAAAGCATGAGAATTAAGAGCAATCACAAAATTAGAGGAGAGTGTGGGCATTAGCTTTTTGTACATTTAAATGGTCTCCAAAAGCCCCAGATTTAAAGAGCTAAAAGCTACATATGTTTTTCTCTACATAAAGATCAAAGGATCCAAGTGTTTGCTTTCAGATTCACAAGTCAGATGATTATGCAATTTTGTGATCAACATATTTTTAGCAGTTTTAGTCTTTGAATGACAGCAGATCAGGCTGTGGAAATAGAGACAGAAACCTAGGTGAAATTCCTACAAGCACACTTAATTCTATCAATATAAAAGGCAGTTATAGTGAATATATATGTCTTTCTGTACATTTTGCTATAAAACTTTTTTATGCATTTAAACTTTTGAGGAAGGTGAATCATTCAGAAATGATCAGCCATTTTTAAGGAAGTAGAATCTGAGGACACATCATTGGTTGTTGGAAGAGACAGGAAGGTGGCTATGGCTGAGTTATTACTTTCAGAGTACTTGTCAGAAACACATTTCTACTAATCAGCCATACATATTTGTGCTGTTAGTATTAAGACATTCCTAGGACTTCTTAGAAAAGGTTGCAAATTAGTTCCCATACAAACACATTTTTTAGCACTTCTATGACTGAAAAAAACTTTATGTAGCTCCCAAATTGTTTGATTTCTGCCTACCCTCCCATGCTTTGAGTAAAATTGGTGCAATCAAAAAAATAATTGCAGGTCATTAAGATTAGCCTTATTAAATTTAGGATGTGTATAATATTAAGTTAAGTTTCCTTAAGGAAACACAACTATTTCCATTCCCATGTCAAGTTTTAAAGCACCTTAATAGTTACAAAGCAAAAATCACGCCATTTTGCTCATGGTTATTGTATGAAATTGATTTTTTTTTTAATTATAGGTCTAACAAAGATAGAAGTAATGAAGTCCTTACCCACTCGCTTTTACTAGTAAGGTTTTCATTTTGATGACCAGAAAGTAAAGAAATATTATAAAAATGGCAATTTATTAACAACCTACTTAATTTCCAGAAAAGCAGGTTCTGTATTATTAACTTCCATTTGATTCTTTTCTAATGTAGGTTCTGGTTAAAAGACCTAGATTGCAGTATCATTTAATTAAAGATTTTCAGAAGGTAAAATCATAAATTTCAAAGCTTGGAGAGTTATGATAATCTAGTCTGCTCTCCTTTATAACATAAACCATAGAACTTCATCTTGAAGTGTTCAATTCAGTTAGAGCATTTGCTTGAACTACATACTCTAGAAAGATTTAAGTCAGAGAATTAAAGTATAAAAATGGCATAAAGCTAAGATCTCAATGACAATTTTGTGAGTAGTACCACACTCCAAACCACCTTCCTGTCCTCTGCCCAAATCACTAGATGTCCTGGTCATTTTTAGGTTTGTTAAGAGGAATTTTAAATCAGTCATGTGGATTTATCTTGTAATAATTCAGCTATTTTGTAATTATGTACCTACAAGATAGCACTGCCTACAAGTTACATGACTTTTCAAACAAAGCATGAAGGCTAAGTGCCTTGCTAAGGATTTCAGTCTATTTAAAACTTCTGTTTTCCTGTCAGCCCTCATTTTTATATGTGCAAGAGATATCACTAGTGTTTCAGATTATATGTGTCTTCTTCATGTAGATACTACATAACTGACAGTAAGCTGAACGAAGTATGACAAATGATATATATATGTATAGCAGATATTACATAAAACAATTTCTAAGAAAATATCTATGCCATATCTCTCTAATGAGAAAGTTCCTCACATTTCTTGTCCTTAGTGTAGACATCCTCATTAACATACAAGTTCTACATTTTCCACTCCACACAGAAGTTCAGAAACCTCCAGAAATCAGCCTTGTTAATTCATCTACTAAATACCAACCAAAAGAATTTCCTGCAAAGATGAGATAGGATAGGGCCCTTCATGAGATATGGATTGGCACAGAAGAGCTAGTCTCTCTAACTTTGCAGAGGGTACAAAATTTTTGAGGTGGTTCACAACGAGACTACCCTCACATACATGCTTGTAAATGAGTCACCTGGTGCTTATAAGCAAAAAATTTGGACTTGAACCTCACCTAAATCCAGGCTCACAAAGTCACATAGATGTGCAGCATGTGTCAGGGAGTAACTTGAGACCACTTGAATTTCCTCTCGTGGAATATCACACCAATTAACTGAGCTACATTCTATTCTATCCATCACTGCTTTCTTATCTACAAGAAATACATTGTAATACAGACTCTACAGGCACTTGAAGAATTAATATTTTAGGATTTAAATAATATATTACTTACAAAATGCATAACAAACTTTTATGCAGAAAATAAATTCCTTAAACCCAGGCAATATTTGGAAGAAGCATGAATACATCTATCTTTGCAAAGAATCTGATCATAATGTTTCAAGTACTTTCCAAAGCAATTAGATCTCTTAAATGCCAAAATAATTGCTAATGACTAAATAATAATAGCTAAAATAATAATGGCTATAATAATAGTGGCTACAATGCACTATGAATTGCTTTACACGAAAGGAATATTAGTACTTTTTTAATAACTGTAGCAATATATAACTAGAGACAAATATATATTCATCTCTCTTTATTCACTTGTGGTTTCTTCTTGAAGAGACTAGGGTCAAAGCAACCCATTAAAAAAAAAGTTAAGAGTCCCTCTAGAAGAAAGAACAGCCACAATATTTTCTTTTCACCACAAAATTATGTAGTACTGTTTATCTTTAAGAATTCTGTCTGTGTTTGGCATGGAGGAAATCACAATCTGCTTTGGAAGCCCACTGTTATACAACATCAAAGTTAGACACTTTCACATTCAAACAAAAATATTGCAGGTACATATTTTAATTCACTTTTTTAAATTTTACTTTCAAAAAGTTAGGTCCTAGGCAATTCTTTCACATATGATTGCCACACTCTAAATATAAACATGTACACATTCATACATGCTCACACAGTATTCATGGTAAAGTTTCTGAAGATGTTAAATTTACCTCTTCTTGATGGTGATATATAAATTTAATATTAATATTCTAATATATTCAAAAAAGAAGCAGTTACAAACCATATAGTCTTTACAAATAGACAACAGGTCTAATAGGTGGAAAACTCTGAATAGCCCTCAGTTTACAATTGCAAACCTTAAAATGACAAGGAAACGAAAAGGCAAGCATCCTTTGATTCTTCTTCCACTTAAACTCTTCACTGCTACAGGGATCTCTCTACTTCTATCTTGAATTTTACTTATGGATCATTTTTGTTTTATGAGTATTTATTTCCTAATTTTGCCCCAGCATTGGAACAGGTAAATCTTGATTAAGATCATTAAAGCTTTAAAACTGCTCTCAGACTGGAAATGTACACTGCTAGGAATTCTATTCTTAATGACTTCTTTTCAGTTATGGTCATTAATCATATTCCCCCAGCAACAGACTTACAGATGTTATTTATTTCCAAGCTTGCTTCTACATTATTCTTTTTGTCATTGTCACCATCTTGTCTCCCTCATTCTATCTTGTTTTCCTATTAACATATTAATTTTTCTCTTCTCAGTTTCCTTGATGTTTCCCCATATTCAAATGTTAAAAAATAAAAACATGCAATTCACATTAAATTAATGTTCAATTCACATTAATGTTTTATGCCTATTGCTGTCTCTGATTTAACACAAACTGTTATGAGAGGCAAATAAGGGTTACAGAAGCACTTTTTTTAAAAATTTAAACTAGATTTATACATAAAATAACATAGATTCATCCATACTGCATTTTTATGGCATGGCTTTCCACCACTTTCTTTGTTTCTGAAATCTGTTATTTTGGTTTTAAGGAACATGCAAAATGTTCTTTAAAAAATAAAAAAAAGTATTTATAAATCATCACATTTTCTAGCATTTTTCTATTACAATCCTTTGATATCTATACCAGGTTTATCACAAAAATACAGTCTACTACTTGCTACCAATATTTTGAGACTTACTATGCTAAGATGTCACAGGGAAGAAAATAATCATTATTTCTTTGTAAAAAAATCTTTTTTTTTGTTGAATAGCTTTATTATACTTGTTCTTTTAAGTTACTCTTTTTCTCTATGGTAAGGAGATAAAAAATATCTCCTTATTGAATTTACTTTATGCATAATTGTCTAATTATCCCCTAGCAGCTGTTTTTATCATTCTACATATGAGTATCTTAACCAGGTCATCACTTATTTCATATTTAAATAATTTAAAATAAATAATGTAAATAAATAATAAGAGATTATTCATTTGGATGGAACATTGTCTCATTGTCTCTAAGTATGTGGAATATATATCTTATTGTCCATAAAAGAAAGGCAGTTTGTATCCAGAATCTATTTTCTGGAATTGTATCACAACAAATTCTAGAGGAAAATGAAGTGAGATTTCTGTACACAGGGCATCATGACTTCATAAGGACCAAAAGTTTTGCAGAATGATTTCTCCATTTGCCATGGAAGTGAGAAAACCGGATAGAGAATGTAGCAAGTAAATAATAAACAGCAAAAAAATCTACCTGTTAAATATCACATGGAAGAATGAAGAATCAATCAGTTAAATAATCTAAAACAATTAGTTATTTGTAGGTATATTATACAAATTATAGGTATATTCTCTTTCTTATGGATGGTTTGTCCTGCTTAAAGGAAGATTTTTTTCCGAGTGTCAGAATAAGACAGCAATAAAACCAATGAGTAGAACCAATGATTTGTGCAACCAGCAGTCTGGAGACTAAAGACATGGAGATGAGACTGTCCTGACTTTACAGTGACTTTACAAAAGGATCAGGTCAGGTTCCATTCCTGCAATTAGTCTTTACTCCTCAGAGAGGATAAGGCAAAAACTCAAAGTGAAGGAGAAGCTCATGAATAAGATAATAATTCTGCACTCAGGGTAGACCTTTGACACTAGGCAGAAAACAAGGTTAGAATTATGCTTTGAATTATGAAGTTAATGAGAAACACTATATGGCTGCATTGCTTTCTCAGTATCTATTACAGTCTTTGTTACTTTCACACAGAAACTATATTTCTCCTACTTTATGTTTATCTATGTACGAGGGCAAATGCATATAGATCTACACTCTTATCTGTATATCTACACATACAAATCCTCCCCTTTCTTTTTCTTACATATCTTCAAGTATATCTTCTTGAGTCAAAGGCTATCAGTTTTCTACTTCAAATCCAATTGAAATAACAACAAAATTCCTACCCAAACCAAGATTGGAGAAAGTAAACAAGCAAACAAAAATCTGAATGCTGAAAATTTTATGTAAATCCTGGTACAAGTTTAGAAATCTCTCACTTATTCCAACCTGTGCAAATATTACAGAGGGATGCCAGCATGTCTGTAAATGGTATTCCAGGTAAAATGGGCTTTTAATCTTTAAGCCTAAATTATTCACATGAGACTGCATTTCTCAGAGCTACATCAGAAAATCCGAAGATCTACCTATGATCACCTAGTAAAAACCTCCATGTTCAGGGAGTCCACTCTACAACTACGATTCATCTTTTGAGGCAAGATTGTTTCAGTGTCCTGACAGTTTGCTTCAGTTTGCTCTTTCTTACATTGCTACAATTCTCATGCAGATTATAAATACACGAATAAATAAATAGGAGGAATTTGCCTTTGAAATAGTATTTTTAAACTTTTATAGAGGAAACTACTCATACTTCAAGAACTAAAATATCTTGAGACATGAATACAGAAAAAAAGAGATGCTGCAATACTTTCTACATAGTGTGCACAGAATGCTGATTATTTTTCTGCTTCTACATAAATATAATTTACTGTTAACTGTTTACTTGAATTTACTGTTACTTGAATCTTTTTCAGAGATAAAATCTTATTTCTGTTCTACTTTCTGTATGAATTTATGTGAATCACTAGTTCTCTTTAACCTCAGTAGCAACAATGCTTATGCTTTTTTCTCCCATTAATACATTATGAGCACTTGAAACAGAGGCTATTGCTTAATAACTGCTTGGAACTTTCTTAGAAGAGTGGATTGTGATCTACAAAAGAATATCTGTATCAATTATCATCTATGATATTATTTATTTATCATCTATTGTATCATTTTATCCAGATATGTAGAAATTTCACAATATTCCAACTATGTAGGAATTTTGACTTAAAAATTTATGACTTCTCAGGATATATCTGGGATATTCTAAGTGACATATTCATAGAGATATTCTAAGTGGAATATTCATCAGATTTTGTGAAATTTTAACATGAAAACTGTTTTGCATCAGCAAATTTCTAATTACATAAAGAACCTGCATTTCAATTGAAGACCTAAGTGAACAGCCATTAATACAGATCTATTTGGATGTGTCTTAAGTGCATTCCTAACTTAGCATGTGAAAACTTTCATTGTGGTGAGTCGTTCTGATTGTTTAGTTTTAATGAAAATGTGGGCTTTACAAATACGATTACAAATAAAAGCAACAAACTGAAAAAAATATTTAAAATGCAACCTATAATATCAGATATACCATGCCTAAACTGATATTATTATATGTCAGAATTCTTTTGATATATTCATATAATACAAAATACATCTAATACAAAATATTTGTGTGTACTTTGTGATTATATACATTGAGAAATACTGCAGATATGGTCTTAAAAGCATACAATGAGTGTTCTTGCTCCCTCCTCAAGGCCCATGGACAGGCTCAGCTGCTGTCCAGGTGAGTGATGACTAATTCTTTATGGAATAAATTAGTTGTTCACTCATCTTCAGTGTAGACAGATAGAGGCAGTTAATCTGTTTCAAAAAGAAAGCTCTTGTGAGTCTGGTTAGCTGAGAAGCAGAGCAATTCATTTGTGGCTCTATCTATAGCCACTGCCTTTCTTAAGCAAAGTATGCTCTAAATTAGCTTATACAGAGCTGTACATCTGCTAACCCATCTATACTGCTTTTAAGTGCCTGCTCTGTCTTGGATATACCAGTTCTGTACAACATTATAAATTGTAGATATATATTAAGCAGACTCAGGGCTCAGAAAAGTGATCAAGTCATCCAAATCCAAAATGTGAATATCTTCATTTCCTTTAAGTTGCTAGATACCACTGTTGCAAATTAAAGCCGAAGAACTAAAGATTAAAAAAAAGGATAAATGAGCAGTATTAATACTTTAAATAACAGTTTTAATGAAGTCTCATTATTTTCAATAGTCCCACAATTCTAATAACATTGATGTGACTATGATTTTTGAAAGTTTTTTTCCACAAAGTTTTGGCTGTTATTGATTGTATCTAATGCACTTCAAAATTATCTATGGGAAAGGGTGAGTCTTCCATAGCATGAAAGTTCTTGGGAAATTCATTAAAAATTAATAGAATATAGGGGTTTTCTGCTGGTGGACAAAACCTGCCCTGTTCATGTTTGTGACGTGATTCTACTGAAGAAGTCCTGCATATATTTTATGTCTTCCACTCTTCAACTCCTCTACATGAACAAACAAGTATAGATCAGGCAAAATATCTGGATAACTTCCAGAAGAAAAAAAAATTGTAGTCCTGAATTCCCTAGTTTTCCTCAGTAAATACTTTGGAAAACACAGAAGAACTCAAGGTATGTGATGAGAAGTTTTAAGTGAATAGTTTCATTAAGCAACAGAGAATACTTCTGAAGTTGTGGGGTACAATGGGAGACCTGCATATGTAAGTTCTCCTTTCATAAGCAGCTCTGAGACATTCAGTATCCTAAGACAGTAAGTAAAAATAGGAATACATTTCATGTAAAAAATATATTAAATTTTATCGCTATTGTGTGTGAGGCAGGAAAGGTACTTAAAAGCAATTTTTCATTTTGCAGTCCTGTCATAATAGTTTAATTGGATTAACTGCATTATTTGAATTCTTCAGTCCTTCAGGTGAAAAGAATATAATGAATCTAAGACCATATCAAGAAAAGATGATTTCAAGTTCAAATTCCTTTTGCACTAATAACAAGACAGAAATGTTGACTCTTAAAAGAGAGAGTATCTTATCAAACAGCAGGGGGCAATGAAGCATAAATCAAAATAAAAACTCTCTTTATAAAATAGATGAAACATAAAATAAAATATTACTACCTGAACATTCTGTTTGCTTTAGTGAAAGTTTTATGAGCAGATAAAAATACAATAGGGATTTTTTTGGAGAGGAAAAGAAAGGATTTTTTTTCATGTAACCTACAGTATATGACCAGAGGTATATGTAGTTTAAATACTTAAATATGTCAGATGCTCAATAAATATATTCTGCCAAAATTTGTAAAAGTTCTTAAGTGCTCCCAGTTTCAGGTCTGTAAATATCTTAATGTATCTATAAGCTGAAAGATATTAAAAATCTGTATAAATAAAATTCCAATGAAAGCAAGAGTCTGGATTCTTCTAAAAAGCACATTATAATAATAACTTACCACTCATTCATTGCAGCATATGTTTAGTGTTTGTAATTACATATTTTTGTTCATTCTTTTTATTTATATAAAACAGTGTAATTCTTAGACATTTGGAACACTTATTTATTATCAAAACTGCTAACTAGTTTCAAATTTAAATGCAATTAACCATATAGACAGCAACTCAGTTTCACAGTACATATTTCAAAGTTAAAATGTGTAATTGTGCATTTTGTCATGCAATGAAAAAATACCCATCTCCTTAGCTTACAAATACATTGAGTATATAGTATATACTGTTTTGTCATGTGGTTACTTTTGAGCATATGTGTAGTATGTGCTAGAACATCTCAGATTTGACAGTCCACATGTAATGTGTTAGGAGCAGAAATGATGAATTAAATTAGAAGACTGTTAAGGTGGTTCCCTCCTTCCCGTAAGTAAAAAGAAGTTACTATGTGCCAGTCAAGGTCACCATTTCATCATTTGGTTTCCAAGGCAAAAATTTTGAAGATGTTGAAGTAATTTGAAACGCTCAAGAACCAAACCTGTCCTCTGCTAAATGCCAAATAACTGCTCAGAAACAGATCACACAAATGTCTCTTCTGCACTTATTAATTTCAGAGGCTATTGATGCTTTCCAATAGACCTAGCAGTTGCTTTGCCCACTAGCAGGGTATCAGCTTGCCTCCCTGCTCTGCAGAACAAGGAAATTTGCCAGTTTGAGTACAGTTTGAGTACAACTCCTTCCTGTCCACTTCGTTTTCTCCTACTTATTAGCCAAGCCAGTGAGTGACAAACCCTGTGTTGATTTCTCTTATGTGTGCCTATTTGTCTTTCTTAGAAAATAGGACCAACAATCATTCTCGATCTTACCTGTGATGCTGCCACGGACCACTGTTTCCAGCATCCACTTTTCTTTCCCTAACCCTTCCTTTTCATTCACCTGGGCAAGCCAGAAAGGTTGCCCACCTCCAGAGAGGTTTCCCACCTCTCTGACAAGAGCAGCACCAACAGAAGCAATAGCCAGGACACAAGAGCCAGCATCGTCAGGATGAGGTAAGACACTGTCACCCTTGCTCCTGCAGTTCGAAAGTCAGGAAGCTGCAGTAGCATCTATTACATAACACACGCCATATTCCCACAATCATCATGAGATTATCAGGAGCTTTATCAAGTAGTAATATATCTTTCTGTCCTAAGTCTTTTCAAAACAAATGGAAAAAATCTCATTAGAGAAGAACACCAAGTAAAACTGGGAACTGCTACATATAAATTACTACTTCAAGTATCTTTCTAAGCTTGTACTTTAAGTAAGGAAACATACAAATATCTATACTGTGTCCTGATAGCCCTGTACACTTGTGATCTTCAATGACATGATCACATATTGAGTTCTTTCTGTCACTGTCACTGTCAGGTTGGAAACTCACAGAGGCTGTAGTAATATTCCATGGAGAAGTACAAACCTCTGCTTTCCCAACTTCTAAGTGGTTAATTTTGCAAATTAAAACATATTCATTTAATGCATTTATAAAATTTAAAATACACAGTATTTTTTAAAATGTAAATTTTGTCTAATAAATGTGGTTCATTATGTTACACTTTATTGTTCTAGATAAAGGCCTTATGTAAATAGTTTTTTTTACCTGAAAGAAAATATTCTAGAGATTTTAAACATGTGAGGCAGCAAACAGTATCTTGAAAAGCCTTGAAATCCGTGCTGCCACTGTCATTATGTGAAGATTTTGATTATTTTCCAAGGAATTTGGGTTGCTTCCTATGAGAACAAGGAAGTCTCAGAAAACTGATAGTGTCTGTGATGCTAAGTTTTTACATGTGTAAATTATTTTGATAACTGAAAGGCAATTTTAAGAACATTGCAAGTCCAGCGATTGCAAATTGATTGTCTCAGGATATGTTTATGTATCTCACTGCATCAAAAGCAGCAAATAACCTGAAATGTAGTGTTCGAACACATTAGTAATGTGTACTGCACATTAATAAGGTGTACTTGCACGTTTATGAAGATATACCAGTTACAGCCAATAATAGACTGAAACTTTTACTATGTTCTAGATATAGCAGTTATGCTTCTAAGCAGTCTGTGATATGTCACAAACATTTTATGTTACATTTTGTATTCTACTGCAAAGCTGTAGTGTTGTCATATTACATATTTAGCTTCTAAAATTGATTGATTGCTTCAGAGAAAAGTGTATATGGTATTCCACTTCTTATCTGAGTCAATGTTTTTCTCAATACTGTGAAGTAAATTAAAATAAAGTGTTTAAATCTACTGCTTATAATAAAGAAGACCAAATCTCATTCTAATAAATGTGAAATACAACTTGTCATGTTCCTTTCACTTTGTAGAAATGCTACCACAAGGCTTAGCCAGTTAAGTCTAATATGTTGACATTTATTTTTGCTGCAATAAATGTTAGGATTATATTTTTGCATTAAATTCTGGCATTTTTAAAGATCACTATGACAAGTAATTTATTCTTCAAATCACTCGGGTTTGTTTTTACTTTTTGAATATGGATTTGGCCATGTGTCTCCAAGGCATAGTACAAAGCATATTTCATATGTTTTGCAACCTATTAGTTTGATTTAAATCCACTTTTTCTGTCAGGATTTATGCAAGACTTTCTTGATGTTATTTGCTCTGAATTATTGCCCAGAAATAATCACAGTGAATCCAATTTCACACGAGCTGTGTGGCCTATGAGGTCTGTCACTATAAAGCTCTAAAGCTTTTAAATTTTCTTTCAATGGAGGTGATTCTTCAAATTTGTTCAATCTACATCAGTGTTTTGTTTTACTTTCGCATTTACCCCTTCCTCTCACACTCTAAACTGTGATGAATTTGACAGTAAGCAATATATAGGTATCAATCTGTAAGGAACAAGAAGAAAATGAGATTTTTTTTTGGAAGGAAGTATCTAATTGTAAAATGCAAAATAAATGAAGGATCAAAGTATTTTCAAAATTGTATCCTTTCATGCCTAAGTGTTTACACATTCAAAACATGTGCTTCAATTCTATATGCTTTTATATATCTGTATACTGTTCTTCAGTGGTTTGAAATTTGAATATGTTCTCTGGCAGGAAATATCAAAACCAAAGATTCTTGAGTTTTGGCAGTACACTAAATTTTTAACTCAAAATTAAATGACTCATTTGCAACTGACTCCAACAAAATGGCCTGCAAATTTTTATTTTCACAAACACTTGATTTAGCAAAAAGCACTTGTCTTATAGTACTGGTTTATCTGCATTGCCAAGTGTGTGGGTGTACTACTAGCCCTGAGGCAGACTTAATTTACATCCTGATCATTTCTGATTAATTTCCTCTACCTTGTCTTTATTAAGCAAGGTACATATGCTGGCACTGCCCTGCAGGAAAGCTTATTTAGCCTCTGCATTAAACAAATAAAAATCTCCTCCAAACAGTTAAAGCTAACAGAATGGGGCTTTTTTTTTCTTTTCCTGCTTTTTTTGTCTCAGAAATAATTTTAAATTTTTGAATAATAAAATGTGTAGTTTGTCTGATTATATTTATTATAAACAGTGAAGCCATCAATCAGCGGAGCACAAGAAGTGTGAGGTAGTTCCATGAACATGATGTTCCTCAAAGTGAAGTACAGTTATACACTTACTGTTTCATTACAGGGGTAGTTTGATATCACGGTTTTTACATAATTCCTAAAGCCATGATCTTAGAATTAAATTGACAGAGATCTAACCTCCATTTAAAATAAGCAAGCAAACACATAATCTGTAACAGTTTATAGCCTTCACAGACATACAAAAGTGAAGGAAAGGAAAACAAGGGCACTCTAGAAACTGAAGAACTAAAAGGCGCTTCAGAATTAGATTAGTCAGTTAAGGCTCTGTATGTAATCTAAACAGGAGCAGTAATAGAGGGTTGAAGCAAATCCCTTGATTGACTCCACTTATTATGTGTTGGTTTTGTTCTCAAAGCAACTTTGCTCTACATACACCAGACTCCTTCTAGAGGAATGACACCAAAAGGTCCCTCATATGGGAACAGAGATTCACTCAAAAAGGTCTCCCACGTTTACTGTTCAAGGAATGAGGGTGTCCTTGAGACAGTTAGTAGTCTACCACTTTGCCCCTTCCTTTCTAGGTAAATACATTGGCTGAGGATTCAGCGCTACATGTATTATACCATGACTAGGATGCCGATGCTGAACAGTTAGAAGTCAGAGCATGCAGCAAGTACATGGCATCCCTTCAAATTTGCACAGCAATGGAAGTAAAACTTCTATATGTGAAGCTTTGTATGATATGATAATGAAAGCACCAGAGGCACATGTCATGTCTGCTGTTCTGATATCATCATCTTCCTGAGATAGGTGAAAAACTGCAGTGCTTCCAGAGGTATTCCCTGAATGTGAATCAGTCAAGGAAGAAGAATCACAGTCAAGGAAGCAAAAGTTTCTGACATGACAGATCTTCTTCAGAAAGCCTCCAAATACATGGGAAGTGGGGACTTGAGACCAGATTAAACTTCATCTGCAGTAAAAACCTCCTAATACCATAGGATGGAAATCAGACAAGGATCAGCAACAATAACTTTGACCCTCCCTTTGGGCTCCCTCTGCACCGAATTACTCCCTAATGCAATATAGCCTACAGTAGTCAAGTTTTTCTTCCACCAATTAATTTTGCATAATGATTACAATAATTTTGTTAATGCTTCAAAGCATCAAACCTTTAATCAGTTCTGTGCCTGTTTCTACAACCCTGTCTTAGGTTTCTATCATTCATGAATGGTAGTGATCAGGTATGCACATATACAGAGTAGATAATCACTGTAATGCCAACCACTATAACCCTGCTTATGATGTATTTTAACCTTTTTGTAACAGTTTCCAGCTGCAAACTTTGGTTTGGTTACTATTTGCTCTGGTTTTCAGATTCTTTTGCAAAACAGTGCATATAGTTTCCCATCATGATTTACAGCTTCCATATTACTAAATGTGACTGAGGTTTAGCATACTATAAAATAACTTGCTCATTTCACTCACCCAATCAAATTATATAGATCACTGTACATGAGCCACCAGCCCATTCAGAGGGCTTCAGAGGATTCTTTCTGTCATTTAAGAGGCCAAGACTCATTCAGATCAAGAACCCAAAAGAAATAATCCCATTCAAGTTCTAACATTTGTATTTTTATTTTTGAAATTTCACAGAGATTTTAATTTGATTATTTTGATTTTGTATCACAGTTCTTCAGTAAAATAGATTCTTAAATGACAACTAAAGTGCCTTGAAATAGATTAAATAGATCTCATCATCACTGTAAAGTCTTAACATCCACATTTATATTCATATTAAAAAGAAAAATATGCTTGACTAAATTCTTACTGTTTGACTGCATCCTTCATTCTTATGGCAATACTATTTATGAACTCATATCAGTTACTCCAATATTTTGTCTACTACTGATGGCAGGCTGATAAGTAAAACTATTGGTATAGTACAATTTGTCACATTAGGATATTGATAGGCCCTAATATAAGCTAGGTTTTTTCTAGAACCTGAAAGACTCTCAATTTTTATAATCCATGTACTCTTTTAAAATACCTACACAGATATTTCTGCAAATTTCCACTTATAAACTATAGTTTTTATAGCTACTCTTCAACAACTTATTTATTAGTAAAACAGGGAGCATTTTTATCTAGTTGCATGATTACATCATCTAGCTTTTCACAGGTGTAAAATATAAAGAACATTTTTGATGTCTCTGTGCAATTCATTCTACCATTTCTTTAGGCTATTATTATGATCAATAGTATTGCTTAGATGTCATTACATTCCTAATATATCTGTTTTTTTCTTCTCTTTTAGACTCTTGGCCATATGTTTCTCCTTCTATCTTTTATCTGCCTATCCTTTTCAGCACCAATTGCTAATTTTCCACAGTATTTGTTTTTACCTTTCTTCTAAGGAATTTCCTCCTTTTTTTTGTAGGTGGTTTTCTTCCCTTTAAAAGACAGAATATCTTCCTTTCTCAATAGTGTAATTACAGAAAAGCCTTTAGGAGATCTAGGAAAATATTCTTGAAAAAATGTAATTAGTATTGGTATGTTGCCATTTACATCTTTCTTTTACATTATGCAACTTAAAAAAAAAATTGTAGAATTATATTATATACAGTGTATTAAGTCTCATGCTATCATCAAAATACATGTACTTGGCTTTCATTTTTGTGATTTTTTTAGTGTCTAATTCCTATTAGGTCTCCCATTCCCAAAAGAGCTCTACCTGATGGAGAAAATGTTAAGTGTAGGAAGAAGGCCTGCTGCTTTGCACTTAGTGTTGTGAAAACACATAATTGCTTACCAAAGGGTCTATGGCCTCTGTGTGAAGCAGAGTACATAGGCTTGTGCATTGACCCACAGCCCCTCTTCTGTCATGTTGCCCAGCATATGCAGGTATACAGGATCTCTCTGACAGCACTCTATGAATAAAATGCAACATCTCTCCTCCAAGCAAGCTGTGAGGCAAGTGTCTAGTGCTGCAAGTAGACAGCTAATGGCCCAATTTACAAAATCCAAGACCTGACAGGCACCCTCCTCTTTTAAAGAGGAATAACAGAATCAACACTTAGAGGGTGAGGCTTATTGTTTAAATGACGATAGAGGAGACAGGGCTATCTTAACTGGCAGAGTAGTCTCACATCCATCAGGTCACACAACTTTCATTGTTTTTTTTGAAATAGGCTAGTGTTTAGGATATTTACTTTAGTAATTTATATTTTATTAAGAATTCTATGAAATTCCTCCAAGCACAGCTTAGGCTAGTCTGCCCTTTAAGAAGTGGAGGTTTGGAATGGAGATGAGCTATCACTTGTGAGATCACATATCTTCCAAGTTCTGTCAGAAACAAACAAACAAAAAACAGGAGGTAAAAACTTCAGGATATTGTTGCTTCACTTTTCTAGGAGCTAGTTCTAGTTCTGCTAGTTCTCCTTCTGTAGGTTCCCCATCACTTTTACTAGGACACACCTGGACACAAAGATACCGCCTTTGACTAATAGAAGCTTTGTGATATAGAGGACTGGCAGATTATAAGAGGGAGTCATAACTATATCCAGGTGCATAGCTATTCCTCTTCATTCACAGAAAAGTATCCAGAAAAAAAGGTTCTACAAGACCTGAATTCTAGACAAAAATCAAGTCAACTTATGATTTGTTGGTGGATGTTCCTTCAATTTACTTCTCTATTCAGCTAAGTAAAACACATACACCATCCAGCCTTACCTCATTTGAGCTACATAAAGTTAAGCAATGTTTTGGGGCAAAGAAGGCAAGTTTGTGTAACTAAGCAAAATGAAAGTTAAATGGAACAAAGCTGCTGATCTAAGTATTTCGGAAGGCAAAGACTAGAGAAGGAGAAGAATCATTTAAGGAAAAAGAACTTCATTGGCACAAAAACATATATACTGGCTGTGAGTAAATCTAGTTCAGAATCTAGAAAGTTTTCAATTATCAGCAGTGTGCCCTCGTGGCCAAGAAGGCCAATGGGATCCTGGCCTGCATCAGGAGAAGTGTTGCCAGTAGTTCAGAGGAGGTAATTCTGCCTCTCTACTCAGCTCTGGTGATGCCGCACCTAGAGTACTGTGTGCAGTTCTGGGCTCCCCAGTGTAAGAGGGACGTGGAGCTTCTAGAGAGGGTCCAGTGGAGAGCTGCAAAGATGATTAAGGGACTGGAACATCTCTCGTACGAGGAGGGACTGCGTGAGTTGGGCCTGTTCAGCTTGGAGAAGAGAAGGCTGAGAGGTGATCTTATCAACATCTATAAATACATGAAGGGAGATTGTAAGGAAGAGGGGGGCAAGTTTTTTTTCGGTGGTGGCCAGTGATAGGACAAGGGGTAATGGGTGCAAGCTGAAGCACAGAGCTTCCACCTGCAGGTGAGGAGGAACTTCTTTACAGTGAGGGTGACAGAGCAGTGGAAGAGGCTGTCCAGGGAGGTTGCGGAGTCTCCTTCTCTAGAGGTCTTCCAAACCCGCCCGGATGACACCCTGTGCCACCTGCTCTAGGTGTGCCTGATCGAGCGGGAAGGTTGGACTAGATGATCTCTAGAGGTCCCTTCCAAACTTGAATATTCTTTGATTCATAGAATCACATTCTGAGAAAATCAAAAGTGATGGCAAAGAGAAAGCTAATTAGAATATGGAATTTGTTTTTTAAAAGCAATATATTGCATGATTATTTTAATAGCTCAGATTATATCACATGATTTTTGTAATAGCTAACAATGAATAATAACAATATTCAGCATATTTGTTCCAGTTCTTTGCTTTTATATATTCCAAGGTAAAAATACAATGAAAAGTGTCATGATGCTTTAGTACAAAGATAAAGGAAAATAAAAGGGTTACACAAAGTGTGACCTTTGAAAAGGTGTAAAACTTATGGTGCTATATATGTACTTTACCTTTAAGTGGAACAAGCTACAATTATGGAGTCATTTTTAAGGACTGGTGAGTTTAGTGTGTTAGCAAGCAACTAACTTTTTTCCTTGAAACAAATATAGCCAATAACAGAACTTAGCTCCTGAATGTTCAGCTGATAAGCCAAAAAATGGTTTATACTTTCCATGATAGAAAATGGAATTTAAAGTAAAACAAGGTTAGGAATAATATATGTAAAGTTTATACTTATTTGAAATATAAACTAAGAGTCCATATAAAGTAGTGTAAAGGCTAACTCTTCTTTACCAATCTCACCATTTTCTTTCTTCTAATTACTGTTCAACTTGTCTATTGTTGCTCTTACGTAATATAAACTAAGGGTAGCCTAAATCAAGGTTGGTGGCTGTCCAGTAGTACACTTGAGAGACAGGACAGTGTATTAATTGCCATATGGCTAAGGTCTTTATAGCTTATTGCTTGGGTGCCAATGCAAAACATCATGTTCTTGAATCGTCCTTCTTGGATATGAATGAATTTTTCTTATGAGCATCAGGGAATTTCAAAGGTGATTTACATCTAAGCTTTCTACTATACTCTTTAGTTCTTTTTTTAAAATTCACATTAAAAACAAAGGAAACTACCATTACAAATAAACCTATCACTGAAAAATGCTTTGGCCATAGCTTCCAGCAGCGAGACAACAAAAAAAAGCAAGCATACAAATCATATATATTGTACCTTGATTTACAGGAAAAGGTCAAACTCTAGGATTTTTACTGGGTAATAAACAAAACTAATCAGATGGTACACTGTTACAACACCCTGTGTATAGCAGAGATTTAGGATACTCTGCCAAGATAAAAGAAAAGCAAGAGCAAGAAAAAGAAAGGTAATAAATGTGCCTAAATTAAACGTGGAAGAAAGAAAGTAATGTTCACAAAGAAAATTAAGAAAAAATCTGAAAGGGAAAGGAAAAGGTTCTTTTACAGAAGTATAATTCTAAAATGCAGAATATGAAAATGGATCAAATACAAGTCTAGAAATAGAAGAAAACAAGAATCAGTATATTTTCTATTGTAAGCTTTCAAAATATTCAGAAATTTGCTAGTACTATAATGATTCAGCAAAGTATCAAACCCCATTTCAAAATTACTGAGTTTCTTGTTTAACTTATAATTTGAAAGTTCTGCCTTTTCAGATTTTTTTTGAGTAATGATTGTTCATTATTTTGAGTAATGAGTGTGAATGTAATGAGTGCACATTACTTATAGTGATAAAAAACTAGGGATTTTTTAAAAATGTTTATTTTTTTCACTCTTGGTATTCATGTTATTTCATAGCCTGTGCCTCAGAGTTTTTAAAACCCTCCAGAGGTTTTAGGAATCTACTGTCAGGGACAAGTACTTCTCTACACAAGAGGCAGACTTCCTCCCCATGATTTTTGGGGACATATTTTTCTTAACACATATATGCAGAGACTTTCAGGAAAAAAACAGCAGAACTGTGATTATAATTTTTCTCTTGATGAGTTCTTTTTCTACTCTGTCTACATAATACAAAGGGTCTTAGAGTCACTCATAGCCAGGAAATGGGTGTTCTAATGCGATTGTTTTCAGAGAGACAAGAAATATGTCTTGCAATAGCAATTTTAGGAAGAAATCTTCCTTCAGAAGACTTTTCTCTCAGAAGCCTTTTTTACTTTTTTACTTTTCTTTCAGAAGAATACATCTTTGGAGTAAAGGTTAATAAAAGATACCTACAGATCTGCAATGTGACCTTTATCTGGAACTAAACTGCAACTGTGTAATGCCATATACATTTCAACTTAATCTTGTTTACTAGTACTTAGGAGTGGTTCTGAAGACTGTATATTGGTAAATCTAGAACTAACTTCAGCTAGTTCTTAATCCACATTCTACCATCCTGGCATCAGGAGAGGGAAAATATATAAAAGGATATATTTAAGACTGTTACTCCTTGACTTACGAAATAAATTCAGTGATTCTTGCTACTGAAACTTTTATCATGCCTCTCATTTCTTTGGAATTGTGAGGCATATAGAAAGATTATATCTGCAATAGCTTGTTAACAAACAACTAAAGAAGTTAGTAAAAAAACAAGAAAAAATGACACAATTTTGAGACTTTTCATAGCAAGAATTGATACTGTTAATATAAAACGAAAGAAATAGACTAACATTAACACAGTAATTAATGTCGTAGACCAAACATTGTTCACAAGTTTAGGGACTAAATATCATAAGAAAATGGAACAGTGTTACATTAACAAATGACAATTTAATCCTACTTTCATCTTCAATATATATTGAAAAATATTTCCTCTTCTACCTGACAAACTAACTATGCAAATAGTCTTCATAAACACCTAAGTAAGGTTTTAAAAGACCAGGGCTCAAGGACGGAGAGTAGGTGAGAATGTTATGTCTTTTTCTCTAGCATACAGAATTCCTCTAATCCCCAGCTGAAAAGACTCTTCATAGCACTGAAAATTATAATAACTGGCTTGTGAAAATAATGATAGACTTTAAAATAAATTTCTTCAAGGTTAATGAATTTAAATTCCCGTATCCTCAACCTTCATGGCAGTAAAATACTCCCACTTTAGAGCATATTTATATGATATTTCTAAATGTTCATCTCAGCATAAAATGCTGCATTATATATTTATAAAAAAATATGTATCTTTCTGTGGTACGAAATATACAAAGAATCTCCTCTGCAGCAGCCTGCAGGCAAACTTTCAAGGTTTCAAAAGCAGCCTCTAGAGAAGCTTTAAAAAAAAGATGACAAAAATCAATTAAGTTATAAAAAATCCTTTATTTTTATGAAGAGGAAACATATTAGGAATTTTATTATCAGTCAGTGCCATAGTGCACATATTTCTCCTTTCCAACTTAGAAATCCTGACTACTGCTATATATTAACCACTACAGTTCAAATAACTGAGATACTCCTTAGAGGAGCATTGTTCACTATTTCAGTTTCTGTTGAAAAAAATGAGGAGCATATCTTAATTTAGAGGGTGATCCCTACTCTTAAAATTTTATTACTTAGGCCATGATAAATACCTTAGAAAATGATTTTATTAGTACTATAAAGCAAGATATTTCAGACAATGCATAAAATTATCTATTGAACTCAAAATAAGATCCCAGCTAGGTGGCATGTTTGAATCAATCAATTCAAAATGCAGTACCAAGCACTACAGTGATAAATGAAGCAGTCAGTGATGATCACTATGGCCTTTCAGTGAATGACAAAGCACAAGAAGCCTTCCACAGATGTTGAAATTATGAAGGAGCAGGGCGGGTGCTTAAATCCTAATTGCTAAAAATAGGAACAACGATCAAGTTACAAAAGGAGACTACATTTTATCTGTCAAGCTCAACCTGTGCTGTGCAGTGTTTATTAGTGCTTTATTTTATGATGTGCCTAATATTCCATATTTTGGCACATAATAAGGCATCTGTTCTATATTTTACAGGCTAAACAAGGATTCAGGGTATATGAAGCCTGTTAAATACTTAAAAATTGAGTATAAAAACTTTATAAAAATTGTGGCAAGCACATTAAATATATATGTCAAGCTACCTGTTAATTGTTCTCTACCATTTGAGATAATTTGAGATAATTTGATCTTTGTGGATTAAACATTTTGCTGCTTCTCAGATTTTTTAAAAAGGTAAAATCAGCATTTTAAATATATTCTAGTGAGATATTATAATCATTTGGCATTAATAATGAAATTATTATTAGCAATTTCACTGTGTTACAAGGCTCCCCCAGGAATCTTTCATATCCTTTATAAAAAGCTATTTTTCTCTTTCTCCTAGTTAAAACCACTCTCAAGACTTTCTCTCATAGCCTTCATCCATCTAAACAAAAGAAATAGCACCATGAGCTCTCTTCAGAGTAAAGCACATTTTTCATTAACTACCTAATTGCTGTGAGCAACACAAATACCTATAGTATATCCAGAACGCCTCTGGGAGATAAAGACCAGGACCACAACTTTGACAGCTGTATGCATGGCTTATATGTCATGCTTTGTCACTTTTCCAGTCTAGACTATCCCCTACTTCCAATGCATACATTAAAAAGAGCTGATATCATCCTTTCATCTATTATATAATTTCTGAAATATACACATATTTTAGCAATTCCCAAGAAAATATTGTCAATATATTATGTAGTGTTAGTCTGTTTTTTTTTTGAATTTACCCTTTTGACTGTTTTTACTCGGGTCATACACAGCAATAATACCATTCCAAAAATATGTAAACAAAGGAAGTTCCATTAAATGGTCATGAACTTCCTTATTCAACAGATCGATGAGTGATACTAGTCCTGGGAATATCTTAATTGATTTTTCACTTAATTGAGATCTTCTCTGTGGGTTTTCTGTTACTATTAATTCTTCTGCACTTTGGGGAGGCTAAACCAAGAAAGGATATTTTGTAACTCACTTGCCATATCAAATCTCTTCTTAATGTTACAGCTTCTGATAAAGCATTTATTGCATTTAATAAATACTTTTACTGGGGACAAATATTTTGGCAGAAAATATTATTGTGTTCAGAAAGCAAAACCTCTGAGAACCAAATGATAAGCAGGAATTTATAGGAATTTATATGGATTTTTAGTGCTGTCCCATGGAATGATTTATGTTTATATAGCTGAAAAGACAATGTTAAGCATAAAGAGAGAGAAAAAGAGTATTTGTTAGAAGAAAGATTTAAATCTAGATAATGTTCTTTTCGTTAAAATAATAATAATAAAACAAAAATGAAAAATCATTACCTACTGTAGAATCTTACAAGATTTTACAAGCAGTATCAACCCCACACCAGCCATATAAAAGAAGAATAATCTATTTTACTTAAACATTTACTCATCTGTTTACAGAATTTCTTGAATATTTATCTATTCTTTTCCATAGCAAATACTTGGTATTTTAAGTGCTTGTAATTGTTTTAACACTGAATTATAGTACCATTAATCTGACATAGAATTGGGTTCATGAGTTATTTCAATGCTTTATTATTTAGAATTTAAAACTAAATGTAAATCTTCTGCAGGATTAATATGTGATACATAATGTGTATAAGAGATGATTTATTTCTGGATTAGGTTGGCAAGTATTATTATGGTGATAAAAATAAGAACATGAAAACGTTTACGTACTTTAGCAATTAAATATAT
Source organism: Nothura maculosa (assembly GCA_032353885.1). NCBI lineage: Eukaryota > Metazoa > Chordata > Aves > Tinamiformes > Tinamidae > Nothura > Nothura maculosa. Next base: position 4,964,267 of record JAUBOD010000924.1, read on the forward strand.
GCTTAATTTCTTTTATTTAGCTTTAAGGTTAGATTTATTTACTCACAGAATATACATCTACTAAAACAAAAGTCAGACTTATAGACATAATAAACTGAACATAGTCTAACTCCTCCATAAAAGTAGGAGGACTTTACTTTCTCAGTAAAATGATTCCATAAGGAAATGCCAATATACTTTCTTTTCACAATTTGACAGTAGGTTTTTATCATTATTATTATTTTTCCTTCAGCTTTATATAGTTTGAGGCACGGGGCATGGCAATGATATGACTAGCCACATCACTCTTACATATTGCTCATTACATATTGCTCTCATTACAGATGAGATTCTATAGAAAATTCTTTTCTTCTCCAGCTTCTTCAAGAATTCCTGACATCCTATGGAAGAGATCCTTCCCGGAGAATGAAACTCTGTCTATCCTTCCCAATGTACTCAATCTCTCCTCCCACTCTTCAATGGGTAAGTTCAGCTTTCTGGAGGTAGTGACTGAATGACAACACTCAAATTAGAATGTGGATTTTTCATGGAAGAGGACTGGTCAATTAGCTCCAGAAAGCTGAGGCTAACTTCTCAGGTGCAAGAACAGTCTTTATGCCAGCCTATGAAACTGAAAGATAAGAGAATTCACTGTCTAGGTCTCTCTTCTTGTTTGGAATTCCAATGGCTGAAGATTTGGACTTCATGCCAATGAATCTTAAGAAATGCCGACTAACCTAAAAGGATACTGATGCCTTTGCTGGAGCTAGAACCTTTTTAAGATATGTATTTCTGAGGAAACGTTGTCAAAATTGCCCATCATTTATACCAAGCGCCCACATTACAATTTAGCATATTTTACAATCCAAGTATCTATATGAAGGTTTACCAGTGCTACCATTCTCTCTCTTTTTAAATGAGGACCATCTTTTACAATACAAGTACTATGCTCCTTTATGTGTTGGTCTCATTCTAATTGCAGGTGATCAAAAACATACTCTATAAGAATATTATCCTTGGCAAAGCAGTGAAGTTATCCTTGATATCAGTCACTCTATTCTAGTTATGTATTAAACAATAATAACAGCAATTTCTTTCAATAAGCTAGTAATATACCCCCAAAACAACATCAACCCCAAGAAAACAGCAGAAAAAAAATCCCCCTAGCAGAAACTCTCAGAAAAGAAAGAGTTCAAGATACTACCCTACACAAAAGTGGATGATAAGGAAGTCTATGTGCTGGCCCACAGTATGGCATAAGCCTATTTCGGCCTAAGACAAGGTTTTAGTAATGCAATAGCTGGTTCCATCAGCATCTGATCTGATTAAGGCCCATTGCTCAAGTCAAAGGTGAGAGTTGTTAGGATACTAGAAATATACCACAATAAGGTACCAATCACTGTGAGGAAGGAACTCCACTCAGATACCTTTAGCATTCCTTACACAAAAACAACCTGACTTGTACTAACAAATGTGAAGCACTGATCCTATATTAGAAAGTATTATCATCTTATTTCAAATCACTACCTTAAATATTTTATAAAGGTTTCAGCAAATGCTGTCTTTAGAGTTTTACAGCTTCAACTAAACTAAGTATATATGTTCTTCAGAAAAAAAAAAACGAAAAGAACTCCGGATTTCTCTGTATTTGACTATATTACTGTGGTGTCACTTATTTTTCTTGCTTTTCTACTACTCCTCTTGCTAAAAGAGAACTGAGCTAGAAACATATTGATTCTTCATATGTCAGCAAAGAAGAATGTAGAACCAAACAGCTTTGCCAGCAATCTTAGTGTTGCAAGTTTTTCTAGTGAAAAGCTCCACAGCTTCCAGCCATAACAAAAAAAGGAAAAAATTTCTTTTATTTATGCTTTATATACTACTTCCAGTCTGCATCCAGAAATATCAAATGAAGAGCCGAGTAGCACAGCTTTCTTGGACTGTAGCCTTTACATGTAATGGAAAGAATTTCTTCCTAATCAAATTTTACCATCAAAAATTTACGTGAATATTACCAAATTAAAATTGTAACCTAATCTAACTGTAAGAAATCACTTTAAATTATTCTATGTGTTTTTTACTTATTAGAAGTTTAACATAATTGTTTAAGTAAATGATCATAATTGGAAAAATTAGATGTAGATTTAGCTCTTAGCTCGATTTTTCTAATGGGAAAGACTTCTTACTACTTTCTCTCCATTATACTGGAAAAGATGATGTTGATTTCTTAAAAATACTTACTTACTTTATTTTTTACCTACTTACCCAATTTATTTTATTTACCTACTTACCTTATTATTATTATTATTGAGCCCTACAGCATTCTTTTCTTTCTCCTATATTTTCAATGATAGTAAATTCCAAGATTTTTATGTGGTAAAATACATAACAAAGTTCACATTAAGACAGAAAAGTGATTACTATTATATACAGCCAACAGTATTGCTCAAACAAAATATGCTTAATATCAGGAGTCATAATGGCAAGTAATTGCATCCCATTTCTACATTTTTTTTGTTAGTGGTAGCCGTTCGTGTATATGTATGCATAAATTTACATATGACCTTTTTAAATACTAAAGTAATATATTTTTATTGAAAGATTGAGATGCTCTAGGTTCCATTTACTTCAATTTAAGAATTTTGCTGTTTCTGTAAAACATCTATTTCCTTTTCCCACAACAGAGCTCTGTTTTCCCTTTCCCCTCTCCAGGATCAGATTGGCCTGTGTCAATATAACAGAGGTGTGTTTTGCATGCCAAGTAACCTTGCAGCTGAATAGGTCAAACTGCCACCATCACAACACCTGCCACTTTTCATAGACTTTCACAGTACAAAAGGTCACAACTACTTTTCAGGTGAATTGAACCCTTAGGGCTCAGCAAGAATTTCTAGTTCAACCTTTCCTTGGGAGGGAAGAGGAAAAGAGTATCTGTGTTGGTCTATTTAAACAAAAAAAAAAAAAAAAGAAAAAAAAAAAAAAAGAAAGAAACCCTTAAAGGTGATTATTTATACTGTACTAATTACTCAATTTAAAGTCTATCTTATGCTTCTATCTAATAATATTAAGCAGGGATTTACACTTTCATCGCAAAAAAAAATCTCTGAACTTGATTTGCTTCAGGCATTCTTTTTTTTATATATATAGTATAACTGTCCTTTCTGAACTATGAATAACTTGCAAATGTGGCAATTTAAATATATTCAAAAGTAGGGACCTTGATATCTCTTTCTAGGGTAAGTTCTATGTTTTTTAGTTTCTCCATCTACCTGTTACACACAAATTGAAAGATGTGTATTGCTGAGAAACATGATATTTAAGAAAGTAATAATCAAAACAAATTATCCCTAAACTACAATCTAAATATTTTGACTGGTCTCAGTGCTTATAAGTTGTGTAAAAATAATCTTTCTCCTCTCACTCTAACCTGCTAATTTGTCTTATCTGTTCAGATAGTGCTGTACCTTAGATGGTAAAGCCTTGTAGAAGAACTATGATTTTTAATAGTTTTCCTAAACAGCATATAATCATTTCTCTCTATAATCTCTAAATTGTTATATGATTACTTGCTTTATACATGAAAAACTACCAAAAAACTCTTTTGTTTCTCTTTTCTGCCACTCCCTTGTGCCTTAATATGAACTCACAGATGACATCTATCATATTCTGAACTAGATAAGAGACAGAAGACCTGTAGACAAATAGATCTCACATATTCAAAATTTACACGCACCCAGTACACAAGTTAGTGGGTTCCAGTCCTAAAATGATAACACATTGTGGATGAGAGTAATATACTTTCACATTCACCGTGAGATATTTGTCAAAAAGTTTATCTTTTTTATTACATCAACTGTGGCAACAATCAAAACTAAAATAAGAATTCTGTGTGATTTTACACAATTCATCTGTAAAATGCTAATCCTTGGAAATACTTAGGGGATGGTTTGACAATAAAATGAGCATGAAAATTAAAAATAAGTCTTATCTCACTGGAGGTCTCAAAATCTGCATGGACAAGATAAATTCAATGTTTGAAAAATGTTGAGAAAAACAGATCTTCAGGGAGGAGGCATATCAGCCTTAAGGCATATTAGCCTTAAGAAGATATTTAACTTTACATGGTTAAATTTAGGAGATAAGTCACTGTGTGCTCTGCTCAGGCCATGCTGTCAAGGTTCACCCACTGTTCTATTTTTGCTATAATGAACAGACCTCAAAAGGCCCAGATCTTAAAAATTTTGCTGTGCAAGAGCATCCAAAATGGATGTCACTTTTAAATTTAGAACTCCCTGAGTATTGCTAAAGCATACTCATCATTTTCACTAGTATGCTAGAGAACTTTAAAAGCTTTGGTGGATCTTTTATAATCAAGCTTTTATATGTGAGGAGTAATTTAACTGTCTCCACAGTGATCATCCCTCCCAAAACAATGACAGGAAGAAGCGATTAGATACACTTCTACAGCAATATTCTTACAGTTTCAGAAGCTACTGAGAGCTGCAGATGTCTAGCTTCCTAAAATGTAGAGTTACAATAAATAAAAAAATCACTGGAAAGTGTTTCAAGATGTGAAGAAATGAAGAATTTTCCTGTTTAAAAAAAATAGAAAAATAAATGGCAAGGAAAAGAAGGTTTCCAGTTTTAAACATGGAAGAATAATATCTAATTGCAGTCAGAAAATTGAAGTGCTTTTTAGATGATTTTGAAGGACTTGCTATAAAAAATTGCTGTAATTTCACATATGAAGCTCAGTCAATGGTCTAAAAAAGTGTAAATTTTCCAAGAACAGAGAGCAACAAGATATTCTTAAAGTTCTTTTCCTCACTTATTGCAACCATCCATGCATATCTATTAAAAAAGACTTCTGTACGCTTTGTTTCCCTTAATGGACAGGTAGGAATTTTAAACTTAAGATTTGGAAAATACATAATATAAGCTTTTGAAAAAGGCAAAGAATGACTTTAAAAATAAAGATTTTTTAATATGAAATTTTAGACATTAATTTCTGCATTTCTTTTCTAGAATCAAAATGATCTTTTTAAAAACCCTTTTCTATGATTCTTTGTGATTCTTTAAAATTTTATCTGAGTAGCTGCAAGTTTAAAATAGCAAATAGTCCATGGGTTCTTAGATAGCTGTGGTAAATATGACAGTATAGAAGATTCACAGTTTCTTAGGTATCTAAGTTGCCCATAAATTCTCAGATTTTGAGAATCACTAAAAGAACCCTTGTTCTTAGAACTAGACTAGGTCTGGGTCCTGGCACATGTACAGGCACATGCACACCACATACATGCACACTCTGACACTCATTTCAAAATCTTTGAACTCAAATATCATGAGAAGGAACCATTATTTCAACACAGTAAAAAGCATTAACGTACATATCCATTACCAATTTTTTTGGTAGTCTCATTTCTGTTTTAGGCCCATATCTAAATATCTTTGCTGCATAAACAGGAGTAATATAACAGCCAGTGATGTACTGCCATCCATTTTCTTTGCTTTTTCTTTTTTCTAAATATTTAATGTTTTGTTTTTGTAAATGCTAACTTTTTTTAACCCTTTAACTCAATTTTCAAGTAGCTAAGATGTTGTAACATATTCCTTCTATAGGATGCTTAGTTAATATGTCTCATTTGCTTTCAGATATTTTCCTGTAGAATGACAATGTGTTTTACTATAATAATTAACAATTTTTTTATTTCTTCAAATACTTTTTATAATGAGCCTAAAACCAACTCTGAGACTTATAATTATACTTTTTGAAATACCTATAGAAATTTAAATTCATAACTCATTAATTTGCAAGCATTTTCCACATGTCAACAAGTGTGAAACAATGAAAAAATGTAATTTATTATAGAAAGTCTTATTGATGGTTAAGTGATATTTTAATTAATAACTTATTATTAGAAATAATTAGAGATACATGGTAACATACTTCATTAAAGTTACATAAATGAGTCAATAGTAAGGGCAATATTCAGAGATACTACTTGGACATAAAGCCATTCTTTGACAGGTTTCACAGAATCACAGAATCACAGAATCTACAAGGTTGGAAGGGACCTCTAGAGATCATCTAGTCCAACCTTCCCG
>JAUBOD010000924.1:4973937-4999969 GCA_032353885.1 Nothura maculosa
CCGTGAGTCCTATGAGATCGTAGTGCTGGGACCGAGCACAGATCTCCAGTTCATCTTGCTTATTCCCCATGCTTCGCGCATTGGTATATAAGCATTTTAGGGAGGTAATTGAGGCTAATCGCTTCCCAGGCGGCATGAGAGAGGCCCCTCTATAATCATGCCCTAGCCGTACTTCCCCATCACCACAGGCCTGTTGGATGTCCATCGGCTTAGCTTTCACAGGATTGATTCTCCAGTCCATATGACACTCCCCTTCCCCCTCCCCCTTCCTACTTAGTTTAAAGCTAATATAAATAATAAATAAATAAATAAAGCTAATATAAATATACAGCCTGATATATTGTTTGGTTGTTGCTTTACTTCTCTTCCAAAATCTTTGAAGACCATCTTTCTATTTTTTTTTTAAGATTGACCTTTTCTATTTTAATTATTTATTAGGATTTAATTGCTCTTTATGTATTTGTATTTTACATGCTCTATGATCTATTCAATGCCCCTTGTAGTATCCTCCTCGAAGTAAAAAGAGAAGCACAATAAAAAAGGCACGATTGAAAAACCCAAAAAAAACCTCTTAAAATGTCAAGGTATTCTGTATTTGTATATTGTGAGTATTCAAAACTATGCATTTCAAGTAAAGAATAATGTATTTTTATGTATATTATAAACACCCCCATTCCTGCATTTATCCTTTTAGTTGATACAATCCTACACATTACAGCTGCAATTATGGCAGGCAAGTAATCACTAATTTTAACCAAAGAAATAATTATTTTATAGTCAAGATAACTACATGTTAATCTTCTGAGTACAATGACAAAATACAGATGCTATTGAGAAAAATAAAAAGAAAACAACAACAAAAAAGTAAGATTAGTGCATTAAACATACTGTTGTGATGTTAAACACCTTGCTATAGAAATTTCATTCTAAAATCCTCCTTTATACAAGGCAGGAAATTGCATTTCTTCACTAGAGTTACACCAACACACATATCTCCGAAGGTTTAAAAGAATTTTATTACCTGAAACAATATTTTGCAATAGACATGTTTTTCTTTTTCTCCTTCTCTGTATGCCACCACTTAGCAAGCCTCTAGAGGACTACAAATCTCAGCACTACTAACTCTTCTTTTCTTTTTTTTTTTTCCTGAAACTGCCCATCATATTAAAGCAAAGCTGCAAAAGGAGATTACTTAAAGATAAATAAAAAAAAAAAAAGTAATCTTTAAAATTATCCAGAAAATGAACTGCAGGAAATATTCTGATATTAACTAAGCATTAATCTTAATGATTAACATAGATTAAGTATGAAAAGACCAAAAAAAAATGTAAATTGGATATGATATTTATAAAAGATATTATGTAAAATGTTATCTTTCTTAACATCAAACAGAAGATTCTACTTCACAAAAGTAGATGTATATATGACAACCGAATCCTTGTCAAAATAAACGCTTTAACATCAACTAACATTAACTATAACATTGTCTAACCTTTGAATTCCAATTAATTTTAAATGAATAAGCAGATATATGTTTAAGGGATGGGCCTAATCAAAGGCTTGAGTATTTCCAATGAATTACTATTAACACACTTGCTGTTCCTAAAACCACACTGAAGCCTAGTAGACATAAAAGGGATGAGATAGCTCTAAGTAAGAAGATAATTATTATACAACACTCTAGACTTGAATCATTGAAAATGTTTCATAAAAGAAAGCTAAAAAGCTATCAAGTTGTCCTTATAACGCCACCCAAATTGTTCATATATTGCACTATTCACTCACTTCCTTCAATATCTGACCACTTATCCTTCTAATTAAATGTGTAAAACAACTTATTTTTACAGAATATCAGAAAAGGTAATTACCTGATATTAAAGGACCATGAATAGAAGCAAGTACTGAAGAATCTAAAGAATGGAAGAATGCTCTGTAAGAACAATACATCTCTTTTTGATTCTACTATAAGAACATGTCAGGATTTAGGATTTAACAAAAAAAAAGGAAAAGAAAAAAAAGGAAATGGAAAAGAGAATAAGTGTTATGTAAGAACAAACAATAATGAAAAATTGAGTTCTCTTCAAATCAGTTATTATTGAATTTACCCAAAATAAATGTATTCATGAGTAAAAAGGGAAGATAAATAGGTTACAATAAAGATTGCTAACATATTTTTTTCCAGTGTGAATGTTTGTCTCAGTTAAAAGAGGAGTAGTTGATCATGAACACCTGCTGAAAAGTTACAGGTGCTACAAAAATACTGAAAAATTGCAAAGTAGTAAAATACATTAGATGCAGGAAAACATTAGAGATATAGAGGGGGAAAAAAAAAGAAAAAAAGTACAAAATTTAAACAGTCAGATTTACTGTTCTATTTGATTCAATTTTTGCATGTCCCTGAAAGCATTGTCAAAGGAGAGGATCTTCAGATAGCTTGTCAAATTTAACTGAGTATGAGATACATTATTGTATTTCATGTTGTGCTATCACAATGACTCTTCAAATCTTAATAAAAAAGTCACAGAATCACAGAATCTTCATGGTTGGAAGGGACCTCTAGAGATCATCAGGTCCAGCCACTCAAGCAGGCACACTCAAGCAGACCTCCAGAGGAGACTTCATAACCTCCTTCAGCAGCCTGTTCCACTGCTCTGTCACCCTCACTGTAAAGAAGTTCCCCCTCACCTGCAGATGGAACCTCCTCTGCTTCAGCTTGCACCCATTACCCCTTGTCCTATCACTTGCCACCACCGAAAAAAGCTTGGCCCTCTCTTCCTTACAATCTCCCTTTGTGTATTTAGACATGTTAATAAGATCCCCTCTCAGCTTTCTCTTCTCTAAGCTGAACAGGCCCAATTCACTCAGTCTCTCCTTGTACGAGAGGTGTTCCATTCTCTTAATCATCTTTGCAGCTCTTTGCTGGACCCTCTCTAGAAGCTCCACGTCCCTCTTATACTGGGAAGACCAGAACTGCACACAGTACTCTAGGTGCGGCCTCACCAGAGCTGAGTAGAAAAGCAGAATCACCTCCCTTGACCTACTGCCAACACTCCTCCTGATGCAGGCCAGGATCCCACTGGCCTTCTTGGCCACGAGGGTACTCTGCTGACTCAGAGTGCTAACTTGGTGTCAACCAGGACTCCCAGGTCCCTCACTGCAGAGCTGCTTTCCCACAGGTCAACCCCTAACCTGTACTGATGCCTAGGGGCATCACAGTTTCTTTTAGACTGCATATGAGTATACCCTAATCGAAAATACATTAGTCACAATCTTTTTATACTTGCAAAATTATAAATTATTATAATTGAAATCAAATTCCGGTGTTGGCTATATATTAGAAAAGCCTTGGGAAAAGCATCTGAGGTAAGCATATGCATTAGCAGAAGGAAAAAACATAATTAAAGTACTTCTCTTAAAAGTGATGCTAATAGGTTAGCTTTAGGTTTATGTCTCTTAAAATCTCTTAAATTTCTTAAATTTCATCCTCTAGATAACACCTTCTAGATGTCTGTCTTAGTCATAGCAATCATACATACATCAAGCTTAACGATTTGAAACATAATATATACAATAGCTCAGTATTGAATAGTATTTATAGCCAACTTTTTTTTTGTTCAAACCAATGCATCAGAATGGTGCCTTAAGATGATACTGAACCTTGATGTGGGAAAGGAAGAAACAAAAAAACAAAAATAGAACTGGTCATTTACATTTCTTCAAGAATGACATTATTCACATTCTGAAAGAGACTGTCTGTCACGAAATGGGCTTTAGAAGCCCAGAGATACCATTTAATGGAATAGGATTTTTCCCATTGACCACTAATTGCCCGTTGGCATAGATTAATCAAAAGTAGAAAAATGCTTGATCTGTAACGATAATGAGCTCTGCAGTTCTTTAAATTCAAAATTAGTCATTTGACTAATACCAGGTGTAACAATGCACAAGAACATAAGAAATCTTGTATTTACTTTCAGGGATCTAAAGAATAAGGTATAGATTTCATATTTTTTGTGTGAATTTGTACAAAATCATCAGCATAAAGACTCTCCCTAAAAGACAAAGACAGGCAGAGTATCTTTCCTTTAAAAAAAATTATGGGATACTTAGCCAGTTACATTTAGGAAGAAAAGGAATGAAGGGCAAAACAGAAGCACCAATTTACATCTGTTATGATTAGTGTATTATATCTTTAGCCCTGTCCATACACAGAATTGGAAAGACAGAAAATGTTACTTGGTAGAATTGACATTCTGTTGTGCTCCGTTTACTGATTAAAGCACAAGTAAAGAAATTAGGAACTCCTGTTCTGTTCTTGATCTCGTCACTAGTTTAGCTGGGATCTTCAAGTGATTTGTTCTACCTTTCTGCATTTTTCTGCCTATATGTAAAATGGGGATGGGTATATTAACTTTCCGTGATATACTGATGAAGAATGCTACAATAAGCAAAAGGATTATGAAACCCATGCTAAATGTTAATGAAATCAGGTTGTTTCTAAATAAAGTGAATTGGGTCCAAAGAACCTCAATAATCTAATCATTTTTACTGACACTGTATGCAGTTTGGGGCTCCCCAGTACAGAGGGATATGGAGCTTCTAGAGAGGGTCCAGTGTACAGCAAGAAAGATGATGAAGGGACTGGAGCATCTAGCTTGCAAGGAAAGACGGAGTTGGGCCTATTTAGGTTGGAGAAAAGAAGGTTGAGAGGGGATCTTACCAACACGTACAAATACCTGAGGGGAGAATGTAGGGATGAAGGGGACCAAACTCTTTTCAGTGGTGGCTAGTGGTAGGACAAGGGGCAATGGTACAAATTGAAACACAGCAAGTTCCACTTCCATGTGAGGAAGAACTTGTTCACTGTGAGGGTGCCAGAGCCCTGGAACAGGCTGCCCAGGGAGGTTGTAGAGCCTCCTTCTCTGGAGGTCTTCAAAACCTGTCTGGATGCCACCTTGTGCCACGTGTTCTATGTGCCCCTGCTGGAGCAGAGAGGTTGGACTAGATGATCTCTAAAGGTCTTTTCCAACCTCAACCATTCTGTGATTCTGTATTAAACGCTGTTTAGTGCCACATGGCAAAACAAAAACAACAAAAAAAATGAGTCCCCGAATACTGCATGACTCTGCAGAGCCTCCAACAGTTTCCTTCATGTACTAATAGATGAAAAACGGAAGATGTTTTGGCTGCAGTCTTTAATATGACATCCAACAGAGGCAGATATATAAAATAGGAGGAAGAAAGCTGGTGCAGGGGATAGGATATCCACTGAGGGGATAGGAGGCTGATTTTCCTTACTTAATCTGTTATGCAGCTCTGCACTATTACTCCATTTGGAGATGCTTGCTGATCATAATTCCTACCCAGGATTCAATACCTATATTGTAATTCAGAATGCCCAACAATTGCTTTTAAGGGGTAAGAATTTCAATGTAAGGTGAAACGATACCTACCTGTTTAACCTAGCTGGCTAACATTCAACTTGACTAGAAGTTCAGAAGAGATTTTGATTTCAGCTCTTATATTACTATTCTGCAAAGCAGTTTTAATTCAAGCTGATTAATAAGAAGATAGGTATAAAATTTGGAATTACTAAAACATGACAAACATAACCTTCCTTTAGCTCTATTTATAAACAGATTTACAAAAAAAAAATCACCAACTTTATATCTGTTTTTCAACTGCTACATATATTTAAAAAAAAAATAACCTTTTTGCCACTGGATCAGATGCATTACCAGAAAAAGCAAATATTAAAGCAATTTAACTACAGAATGTTCAATACTTGGAGTATTTAAACTATTAATGAGTGAAATTAAATCTCTTTTTAGCCTTAAAAGAAAAAAAAATGTGCTCTTAAGGAAATGTTGCAAAATAAGTGGTGATTTGTTTTTCAATATTGTAGTCTCAATTTCCTGAATTTGACCAAGGCATTTCTAGTCATCTGACTTGATAGTCTGCCTTAAAATAAGTTAAATGATACTCTAAAATACTTACTTATCACTTCATTCTATATAATAATAAGAAGAAAACCTTGAACACTAGTTCAATTACTGACTTCTACATTCTAGCTATATGAAATTATTCTGCTTAAAGCATCTTGTATCCTGTAGGGTAAAATGTGAAGAGCTGTAAGAGGCATACAGACTTCTATTTCTATACCTATACAGATGAGATGGTTGTGTAAAATGTGGTATTAACATAAATTATGGCATTTCATTGTTCTCCTCAAGCGTGTCACGTACAGTTCACAAAGCTTTCTCATTAACAGAAGCTGTATTTGTAAACAAGCAAAAACAGTAATTTCCTGCATGCCACACTTTTATTTCACCTTTCACTTCACTTATTATAATTAGCTAATCAAATTCAGGGATACATATCCTTTGCATCCAATTAAAAAAAAAAAAAAAGAACAAAGGAAAAAAGCCACTTTCATGAATTAGAATTATCACCAAACACTTATTTCTGGCATTCAACAGATACTTACACCACCACTTAATTGGAAGTAGTAAATATCATTATGACAGTAAAATCATTGTTTCAAAATAGTACACAGATGTAGAGGATGAAATAAAATGGACAGACAACTGCCTTTCACATCCCACTGGGGTGAGATGGCCTTGCAGAAGAAACTGTTTTGCCCTTCAGATTAGTTTCCTCGTCTTCTTTTTTTTTTTCCAGCTACCCCCAACTCTTAAAAGATTTAAAAGGAATGAAGGGGGATGTTTTTGCTTAATTTCAATGACAAAATGTTATAAACTTACATAGAAGGGAAAATAAAAGGACAACTGAGATAATCAGCCAGCTATAAATGCCATGGAAAAAAGGGATGCTCCTGTCCAAGGAAAAGGCCACAAGAGAAGGAAAAGTTGAGCTTTCACAAATGCACGTGGCAGAGAGCCTTCCAGTCCCGTGTGATGAAATAGGCAGTAGAAGAGGTTGAAATCTCCATGAAGATGTTTCTTCCTGCCATTCCTTGTCTTTATTTGTTTCCCTCCATAGTTTTTTGGTTTTACTGTCACTCCACCCCAGCATGTGTCCCCCCTGCCACAAGCTGGGATCCATTGAGGGATATGAACAGCTCTCCCAGCACTGCTTATACCTCTTACAGCTTAACATGGCAAATTGGGAGGCTGGTTGGGGTGTTGTGTTATGCTTGCTTTGCTTCTCCAGTCCTGTGGAGACATGCATCAATATATATTTTGTCCATAGCTTACTTAATAATTCAACTCAAATCCATTTTGTCATTTTTCTTACTATGCTAGCCAAATACAGTTGAGGCTAAGGCATAGTAGTAGGCCATCAACTCAGTGTAATTTTCTTTTTATAGGCATATGTAGAGACGATGGGCATTTGCGTATCTTCAATCATTTTAAATGAAAACAAGTTTTCAGATATTTGAGCTGCACTAAAGGTACATTAATTTGATATTGTTTTTCAGAGAGAAGGTTGAAGGGGACATGAGGTTAAAATAAAAGAACAAGTCTTCTAAAGGAGGGTTTTTCCCAACTATTTTCTGGAAAACAGTAATTTTAGATCTTCCTGAGCTCTAGGCTGTATTCAAGTTTTGATGTTTCATTCAGGATGGATGTAGTTTACTAAGGACTTTCAAAGTAACTTTGAGCTTTAGGTTTCCACAATTTAATCAGGTATTCTTTGGCAAAAACAAATGAGAAAAAGAAAACCTCCTTACATTTATATTTAGAATATTACACAGTAATCTAATTACGAAAATACTAGCTCTGGAATAAGAAAATAGGATGTCCAGAAAAAACATTCCATTTAATCAAAGAAATACTACAGACCTGAAGTATCTTTCATTCTGTTCTAGGAATACAGGTGTCACTAATAATGTTAACTGAAATCAATGTTACCACCTAAGAGCAGAAAGATTTTTAATAATCTGATTTGAAGATTAGTAGGGAGAGGAGGCTGGGAATGGTTTTGAAGGCCACACTGAAACCTGAGTCTCTCTGCTCCTTGGGAGCAAGCAGTATCACCAGGGTTGACTGAGCACTTGGAAAAGTAAAAACACTCAAAAAAGATAGCAACGTGACCATCAAAAATACCGCAGCAGTAGCCTCTATGGTGCTTCCTGAAAAGGAGGGGGGGAAAAAAAAGAAAAAAAAAAAGTTTTTTTTTTTAAATCAAAGAAAGACTCTTGGAATTCCGAAAAGCCCAAACTTAGTTATGTGGGTTTATGTACTTGTTCTGCTGCAAAATTCTTCTATGTTGTTAACTAAATCACCTGGTCTCTCGCTGCCTTTATTTATCTATCTGATGGTGATAATAATGCTGATTTACTTCACAAGAATGTTGTGAAGATTAATTAGACTCCTCAGAAAGCAGGTACTTTTGAAGTGCAAAGTATCATCCGCATACAGGAGAGAAATACTTCCCCCCACTAAACACAGGCTATTAATTATCTGCAAAACTGTGCTTGGCAAACATTTGATCTGAAACTTTGTAGATAAGGTTATGTGGGTTTTCTACATTTCCTTTTTTCTTCCGTCTCATATTGTAAAGCAAAGCAAATTATAATGCTAACCTTGTATTTTTGCATAACTTTAAATTAACTTTTAATTAGATATTGACCTGGTGACTATGTTATACCTTAATAACACTTGCCTGTAATCTATTAAACATTTATAAATTTCCATGTAGGTTATTCAACACAGATAAATTTACAGAGTTCTGTGAGTGGGATAATAAAAGCTCAAATGTTTGTAGTGTGGTTAATTATTGAATTATGCTGAGTGTCTGGATAAGTTCTTTGCTAAATTCAAAGGAAAATTACTATACTGGGCAGTATTGCTATCTATCTGAATACTTTGCTATCTCCCTTAGTATCTGGAATATTTTAGGTATATCCTTAAAGGATTTTTTTTTTTAACTTTCACAGCAGAGCTCAATGAAGAAAGCACTTGACTGGAAGCAGGGTTCACCTTCACAACAGCACTAGCACCATACTATTCCACCAATTACATCAAATTTTACTGTCGTGCTATGCTGCTATAAAATAATCCAGAAAGGCTTTTTGGTTTTTCTTTTTATTATTATTATTATTAAATTATTCACTAGTGCGAGATCTTTGGTACAGAAACTTCTACCATTATCTGGCACTATTGTTACAGCGTGGGCTTAACAATTAGTAATGGGCTATTAGGAGGAAAAAAAAAAGGCAAAGAAAAGAAAGATAATGTAAATGTAAAAATGCTATAGCTCTTTACTTCATCTCAAAGTTTCAGGAGACTCTCAACTTTGTAAGAAGCTGTAATTGAGTGCTCCTACACCCTGAGTGTACCAGGATACATTCAACCAACTTTCAACCTCTCGAGGAGTTGCCTTTGCCCTGCATACCAGATTAAGGGGAATGGAGGAATACTCACAATCCAGACAGAGGAGTTAGAGTCACTCCCAATCACTGTTAGACTATGTCCTTTTTACCCTTTGAGAAGGAGTAGGAGACTCTGCTACGCCCATCCTCACAAGCTGGTTCTTCAAGTATCTTCAGGTGTGTTTGGCCCCTTATCAGGTGCTTTGCAAGTATATCAGTTCTTTAGTGAGCTGGGTCTTTCTCTTCAAATTTTAGCAAAACTGCACTATCCTGCCTCCACATGACTACTCACTTCCATTTGGTGTTGGGGAAAGCACCCAGAATCTTGCCAGGCTTTTCTGCACTTTGGCAGAGCACGGCAGAGCTCGTGCCCTTCATTAGTTTTCTTGCTAACTTTTTACTCACCTATCAATTACATCTGCTGTGCTTAAGCAGGTAGAGAGCTGATTTTTTTTTCTTTTTGCATTTTTTAATGATACTATGGCTAGATAATGTAGCAGAAGTTTTAAAAATGGATTATTCATTTCTTGAATATCTATGGCTTCTAAAAAAGTCCGGACAATCTAATCAGAAAACTCAGTCTTTGGTGGCAACAGTGTTTATTTTTATCAGCTGAAAAGATGAAATAATGTTACCCACTTCTATTCACAGCTGAGCACCTAGGTCAGCAAACCTAAATGTTGCTGCATGTGTGTAACGTCATCTCATGCATCCCAACAGGTAGGGCAAAAAGCTGTTGCATGTATACTTGTGACCTATATGTTTTTCCCAATATTTATTTATATATTTTACAGAGAAAAGTCTCATTGATTCTCCAAACCAGTATCCATGTACATGTAGGAAAATAGATTTTTGCAGAGGATCTTAAAGAGCTTAACAGGACCTTAATCCAATCATTAGCTATACAGGATATTAAAGAAGTTTATTTCAAGGAGTTAGAAGAATATTATTATGTAAGTAGATGAGATATATGCCAATTATCAGGAAAACTATCAGAACTACAATCTTAATGCATGCCATTTTTATGTGCATGAAACAAAAAAAATATAAATACTCTTTTCCCGCTAAGAATAAGCTTTAGAATTTTCTAACCTATTTTAATACATTTCTATAATTCTTTTCAAACTGCATTTCTCATCAGAGGAATTTTTGTTTTCTAAATGGTCCTTGAGACTTCTAAGTTGAATATTACACAATCTAGAATATAAATGAGGATTTTTAAATCAATTTTATTTATCATACAACATTAATAGATCTTTATATTATTTTAAAAAATCCTTCCTCTTTTCTGATTTGTTATCTATGGCATTCTCATCCTGAAATGCTTGACTGTGTAAGTTATTTAAAAGAAAGCTCCAGAAAGTTATCTAACATTCCAGAAAGTTATCTAACAGAATGAAAAACATGGATGTTTGTCCATGAATGAAGATAAATTTTGGACAATTTCAGAGTGAGAAATGTCAGGTGACATTTTCAGAAAGTTATGAGTGACTGAAGAGTTAGAATATACTAGTTCCTGTTGGCTAAGGCCAGCAAATAATATGTAGAAATTATACAGTATGGATTCAGTTGAATTTTCTTGATTACGCTCTGATCTAGCCCTAGTATAACACATAGTGACAGAATTGCTGCCATTTGTGTGCCTGAGCATAACTGCAAGCTTACCACACTTCATTTGGTGAATTCATCTCAAGGCATAGTCTTTTGAGCTGTTTAGTTTCGGTCAGGTTCAAGATCTTTCACAGCTTGAAGACAGAAGCGGGGAATATTCCATTAGGGTGTATCTAGCTGGTAGCCGAAATTCTTCATATAACGCTGAGTGTCTAGTCCTTTAGAAGAAAACATGGCATATGAGTTGTTAAAAGCTGTTGTGTTACCGAGTAGTACTTAACAACTTTCAAAATAAGAGAAAGTAAAATTTACTTTTAGAAAAGTCCTTTAAGTGGTGATTAATGTAATAATAATAATGTTTTTTTCCCCAGATGTAGCATAGATGTAGTTACATACAAGTCTTAAATGCTGTATGAGAATTCTCAGTTTATCACTTGGAAATGTTACAAAAACTACAGCTTGATAAACCTTTTCGATTCTCAGTACCAAAACTCCTTTTAGGGCTTCTCAGTACTGATTACCCAAAACACTTGGTTTCAGCTACATGCTATGCAGGTACATACCAATAAATGGAGAGATAAGAGGTGAAGGACTAAACATTGTCCCTCATAGGTGATTGTACAGATTTTTGTCTGTTACCATTTTTATTAAGCATATTCTTTCCTGCCATCGTAAGTTGCAGTGAAACATGTTGATCATTTAACACACCCTTGCTACCACAAATTAGACTCAGCAATGGGAAAACAAACAAGTATCTGGCTCGTTGTTTGTTTTGTTTTGTTTGTGTTCTCCCTATTTGCATTGATTTTAATTTTTAGGCTGGATGCCAAATACTTGCCAATACTCCTGGCATCTACTCCCAAAGTATGGACTGAGGCAATGGTCAGTGGACAGATCTTACTATCCATCATTACTTGGTATAAATTCTGCCAAAGCCCAGACTTTGCTTGCAAGCTGGGTGCTAAGACTATATTCCACTCCTACTTTTAACTCTGCCAAACCCCAGCAGCTGCTCCCATATCGGGTGTTGACAGTTGAAGTGTTTGCTATTGTGCTGTAGCTCTGCCGAGACCTGGCATCTGCTCGCAAAGAGGTGTTGACAGTTGGAGCTCTAGCACTTTCCCTTTGTGCCGCAGTTCTGGAAATCTGGTGCCTTCTTGAACACACAAATTTTGACAGCTTCAACTGTAGACTAATTCTAATATAGGGTAACACGTGTAGGCATAGTTTTTGGAGAAAATGCTTCCACATAACTTCAAATCCTGAGAGATAAGAGGCAAAGTGGGTACAGGTCTTAGAACATTTTTTTTTAAGCAGCACAAGACTGATAGAAGTACTGTGTCAATGGGCTATCTGGAGATTTTTTCCTTTCTGACAGACATTAGAAAGATATTAACCACTACTACAAAACCTGGTTATCACATTATAGCCTTTTCTTTATGCCCCAGGAAGTTGCACTGTGGATGTTTAGGTGCTTCAGCAAGATCAAGCTCCTTCCTGTTAGGTTTATTAGCAGCATAATTAATGTGATCCTCTTGCTTTTTTAGGGCACCTTATCTTAAATCTTCTGCCATTTTCCATGTCTGAATGATGTTTCCTGTCTATTTTAAAAATAGTTACAAAAAAGGATAATTTTGCCAGGCAATCATATCTCACAAGACTTACTACTTATTGCTATTAGTAAGCACAGCAGGAAAAAGGCAAGTAACAGTTGATCTCCTTTTTATTTTTTGTTTAATTGTTGGGCATCAGTAGAGTAATTGTAGATGAGACAAGACCGTGAATTATTGTTCAATAATAATTGTATTTCTTCTGAGCTCTTAAGTAAAAGCAGAATTAAAATCCCCATGTTGTATTTTAGGATAAATAGAAAAGACGAAGTAAATCAGTTCTCCCAAATGTCATGTCTTGCCAAATAGAAAAGTAGATTATTGTTCTTACAACTAATTCTGCAGAGATTTTTTTCTAGGTGGATGTATATTTTTCATTATAAAAATATAAGAGATTCTTAGATATCTTCATAGTAAAATATTGAGTATAACAACAAAAGACTAGGGGAAGCTAATTTTTTTCTTACATTATTTCATGTAAACCGTAATGACAAAATGAAATAGAAAATCAATTTTTTTTTCTGAGAAACTAAGCACAAACATTTAATGTAACTTTATGATTTCTCCAGGCTCTGATTTCATCATTAAATAAGAAATATAGTAGTAATATGACTTCATTATTTAAACTCTCTATCTTACCCTATATTCATATCAAAAATGATTCAATTACATTGACACATAAATATGAAATTAATAAAAGAAAATAGATCAAAATAGAAAAAAGGTAGCAACCAATCCCGTTCCAAGAAAGCTTTGATGGATACAAATCTAAATCTAGATCATGTTGTATGGGCATTTTTGATTTAAAATCAGGACTTTATTAGCATTTCTCCACTTGGAATGAAAAGCTAACATGGCATACATGAGAACAGATAACACTGGAGGAATTAGTAGTAGTTATGGACATTAAATGTGGCATGTTTCAAAGGGTTTATGATAGTTTATTAAAGGGATAAAATGATGTGATAGACTGTTGGACTAGTCTCACAGTCTTCATGTTTTATGATGCAGCATGGGAAAAATAAATGTCAACATTATACATTAGTATTTTGCTACCATAAGTTATATTCTCTTCTTCCAATGTATTTAACTACAGAACTGTATCTGTATATAGTTATGCATATGATATATATACGGATATGTGTATATTTATCTCCAGTGACAGTTTTTCCCCTATGGGTTTGTAAATACAAAAAGCTAATCTATAGGGATGTAGTGAGGGTTGAAGGGCTGCAAGGCTGCCTTCACTATATTTTATGATCTTTCCATCTTGCACTGGGTACCGTTGGCACAGGTGAAGAAAGAACATTTGTGGAAATCTCTACCTGTTCCACCTGCTGTAATTTAAGTCTGTGTATCAGACAATTTGGTGTTAACTGCTATATGTGAAAGGATGGTTCAAGTGGTGTCTAGCCAACCACTGA
This sequence comes from Nothura maculosa, assembly GCA_032353885.1. Lineage (NCBI taxonomy): Eukaryota > Metazoa > Chordata > Aves > Tinamiformes > Tinamidae > Nothura > Nothura maculosa. The sequence continues at coordinate 4,987,920 of JAUBOD010000924.1, forward strand.
AGAGTTGTATGGTTGCCTGGAGACTAACATTCAGTTTTCAGAATCCATGTCTTTAAATAGGAAAGAAAAGAAAAAAGAAAATCTTGTGCAGCTCAGTCTTAGGAAGATGCTAAACAGCTAGGCACTTTTCAGTTTTGAATTCTTTTCTTAAGATTTGCAGCCTCCTGTTTTTTTTTTTTTTTTTTTTTTTTTTTTGAGTTAATGAGTTGAGCTGAATGAGTCAATAGAGTAGTAGTGAGATGTTTTGTTGGCTTGAGCACATCTCACCGTTGTCCTCTGCATTTCCAGTATTCCACTGCCACCAGAAATCTCTACCCTCTCATTTCACAAGATGTCATAGGATCATGAGATTAATTATGTTATAAGGGACCTCAGGAAGTCATCTTCTACAATCTCTTGCTCAAAGTAGTATTACTTATGAAAACAACATGAGATTTAGTGTAGGCATTTTTTATTCCAGTTGATTATCACATTATGCAGCCAATCACTCCTATTGCAGGTTTGAATATATATTTCAAATGGAAAGTCACACTCAAACATATATATCATGAACAACCTAACATCACAAAAGATGTATTTTTGCTGATGGTCTCTAAAGTTTCAGACAAACTACAAGTGAAACTTTCCAGGCTACTGTCTTGAATCAAGTGTCTAATTTCTATTGATTTCAGTTTAGCCAATGACCTTTTAGAGTAGAAGACATTTGGATTATTTATGTAAATAACAAAAGACTGCTCAATGTGTACTAACCCAATTGGTTAAATAAGATTGGCTGTAATCTCAACCTCTACAACTGGCAAAACTGAAGCACAGAACAATTTAGGAACATTAAAGAAAAATATTATGTTCCTGTATCAGGCATTTGTCTGTATTTATATTCCCTCAATTCTGACTTTTTTAAAGGCTATAGTCTCGATTACTTTGTTTTGGACTGATAGAGAATTCTATTTTATTTATTTATTTTTTTATTTGTTTATTTGATATGGCTACTTTCAGTTTCCTGTGAGATAGAAGAATGCTGTGGTAGCTTTTTATATATTTTGAATATTAACGGATTGACTCAAAAGCCGATCAGCTGCAGCTAACCCTATTCCTCTTCCTTCATTCTGCCTGTGTGAAATACCATGCTGCAATCACTTCCTTTCCAAGTCTAAGAGCATTAAAGAGCTTTGTGGAAAATTATCACTGTGGGCAAAGAGTGACCTGGAATATCTGGATCTCTGGAACTTTCTGAAGCGACCAGGTTGACTGACACTGTCATCTCATTTGAACTGATGCAAATATTTAGCGTCACTGCATGGGCATTTCAGAAAATAAGAAAAAAAAAAAACAGTAGCTTCCCATTTAGGGATATATTTGAGACTGTAGTAATATGCAAGAAGGTTTGCTTTGTTTCCAGGGAATAGAAGAACCTGTCGCAAAATACCTCAAAAATAGGGTCTCCATCATTAAAGGTATTATCAAAACCACAGACTAATGCACTTTAATAGTGATTGAAGATGTAAGAGTTTGCAGGATAATATGTGAAAGGCTACATTTTTCAGACTTATTAATTATATGTTTAAATGTCCTGCACACTGACATTTTTGTTACTGATCCAATACTGTTACAACTTTACAATACAATTTTGTTACTGATACTCAATATCTACACTAGCAGAAAATTCACCCATTTCACTACATACTATTCTAACACATACATAGCATCTAAGTGTTGGATTAGAAAAGAAAATTCAGGACACCAATCATACAAAATATTTTTGAAAATTGTTTAAAAATGAATATGATCAGTTCTAGGACAAAGTGCTTTTTTAAGGAATTTTGGCTATAATTTTTATACTTTGTGATTTTTACTGTTGTGGGAATTTATCATGCTTTTTAGCAGCTTAATAAGCTAGAGAGCTTAGCTAAAGTAGATGATGTAGTGTAGCATAGGGCATAGAGCATAGAGAATGGCGCTCGGAAGATCTCGCAATGTCACGGGAAGCTGGGGCATAATTAATTACCTTACTGATAAACCCATGCCGACTAATTGGACAGTAGGTGAGTCTCCCCACCGTACTGGGAGTATATATACAAATTGAACAACACAATAAATGCCATTTTGCTGCATCCTCATATCGGGGTCTATATTCTATGGCCCTGGGGCGAGTAGAACCCCAGGTCAGTCCAGCTAGTGAACAAGGCTTGCCAACCCCCATTCGGCAACATACTGTAGATCAGTAAATATGACTTTTGCCATTACTGAAAAAAGCCACAGGCTTTATAATAGTCTAATACTGCAGTCAGCTAGTGGTCAAGTGACTATTGCCGAATCTTACTGATTATTGCTGGAGCTTTGAAAAGATCTGACCAACACAGGTAGTCACTGCTTAACAAACAAGAGCCCTTCAAGTCCTTCATGTAATGTTGGAGGAGGCTAAAATGCAAGCAAAGCAAAGTGTGATAAGGAAATCTACAAAACCAAAAAACACACTAAGACCAAAGAGGAAGGAGCCCCTACCAGCACCTAGGTCTTTTTTTTTTTGTAGAAGTGGAAAGTCATATGATGAATGATGAGACAGCTAAATGCATTAAAGTCTGTCTGAGGAGCTGGATTTGATCTACTGTTTTCCCATAGGATAGCTTCTTGCCTTCAGTATTCTTGTATGATGCCAGTCACGTAAAGCTTTGCTCAGATTTATAACATAACAACGATGAAATTTTTGACTGTTGAATTTGAGACCTTATATCTGACAATGAAAACTTTTTAACATTCCAACCTCTAATTGAAGTCAGTGGGAGGTTTGTGCTTGAAACATACAGAGTTAATGGTATTAGTCTAGGAAATGCGCTCCCAGGCATTTTATGTTGTGCACGTAGAATTAGCATGGGTTTTTAACCACAATCAAACTGTTTGCATCTTATATTGAAGCTGTAGAATGAGAATAATTATATTTTCTTATTTCATATATCTAATGTGAAAAAATAAGTCATTGTTCTAGTGATAGACAATCAAAAAAAAAGAATTCATAGCAAAGTTTATGTAAGCAAATCATGTGGCATTTGCCACAGGGGCATAAAATGACCTCAGATAAGATTCTTTCTAAGTCACCATTATCAGTCTTGTTGAATGAATGGAACTTGAAAAAAGATGTAAAGAGTAATAGCTGTCATTAAGAACAGACAATATCACAGGGCACTTTCACTGAAGAACAGCCAATGAGTGCAACAGGGCTGGGGGCTCCCAAGCAGGGGCAGAGGGTTGAACAGGGCCTGGTCCCGGCCCAAGCCCTAGGCCATGGTGGCACTGCGCCTCACACTGCTGCAGAATGGTTGGGCAGGGCCTGATGGACTTGGCAGCCCTGAAAGGGTGGCCTGATCTGAGGCTGAGACCAAGGCCAGGACTGAGGCCTTGGCTAGTGGGTCTGGCAGTGCCCTCAGGCGCCAGCACTAGAGATCTTTTCTTTCCTGTCGTTGAAATAAGATTGTAATTCAATTTATAAACAGTTCTAAGGAACTCCTAAAAGTTAAAATATTTTTACTTTTTGCATCTTCCTGGGTTCTTTCTGTTCTTGATATTTCACCTCTTCCTTACAGATATCCTTATTTACTTTTTTTTTTTTTTTTTTTTGGAAATCCCTCAATTACCCAGAATAGTAGCATATGTTCTACCTGTATGCTTGTCTCGCGTATCCAAATTTCTACCAATAGAATATTTTGTATGATTTTTTTTGCTGTTGTTAGCAGTGCATCCTCTCATATATTCTCATCCTCTGAAAGTTTATGTTCTGTTGCCCTTTTTTTGCCTTGTTTGATATTTCTTGATTCTGCTTAATTTATCTTTTCATCTTTTCCTTTTATTTTCATGCCATTGCAACTCAGAGAGCTAACATCTTGCATTTTGTTTTCTTTGAATCTGAGTCATTTACCGCCCCATTTCTTGATTAAGGCACTTGACATTTTTCTCAATTTGGCCATGGCCTATTTCACCTCTTCTTTTTTGTTGGCCTTTTAGGAAAGAGGTTGAACTCTATAAAGTATTTTTGTTCCTGTATTATAAGCTTGCTATTAGCAAAGCTGGGTAAGTAAAATATCTTCTCCAATGTTATTACATTGTCCTTCAGCGTCTGTAAATATTTCAAAACCACACTATTTCTTGAGGCTTAGCTTTGTGGGACTATGGTCTTATTTACCTTTGTATGCTAATAAATTTCACACTGTATTCTGTGTGATGAGCTTGTATCTCTGCCCTACTATAGCTCATTTATAGTTCAAAAATCTGTCAGCCATGAGTTCTGGCTTGTAGAGAGCTTGCTCAGAGCTTGGATAGTAAGTAATGATGCACAATTTACATTTTGATTGAAGGATCCGGCTCAGTACACTCCTGTGTGCATGCCAATGGGTATGATCTGGCAGGAAGGCTGGTCAGCATTTCATCTCCCTTTGTCTGACTTGCCTGAAGACAAAGGTTTCATAAACGATATTATTTCCTAGAGAGAAATGGTCAGCCAGAATACTAAGGGCATTTTCAAGGACATCTTCATCTCTGCAACTTCTTATTGTTAGTCAGTGAATCACATATGTCTTCTACATCACTGCTCATGCAGTGCAGATGAAATGCAACATGTAATGTTTGACTTGGGATTTTTACCACATCCAAAGTTTATGTGCCTCTGCATTTCCAACACCACTGAACAACGTCTCTATTCTAGCAGGATCATTGTGCTTGAAATAGAGCTGTTGCTAATATCAAATTGCTTTATATCTCTTTTTCTTCTAGTTCTGCCTCTATTTTTCTTCCTTTGCCTTTATTTCACAGTAGTATGTTGAAAAAATTATTGTCATTGAATTGTTATGATTTTGTTACTAAACATTTTATGACCTACTCTCTTTTAGTTAGTGTTAGGCTTGAATCTATGTGTTAATTACCACATCAAAGTGAACAAAAATTGTATACTATTAGATTTTTACTCTTTCAAAAGATGCCTCTAAGAAGGTGCCTTGTAACAATTGCAGTCTCACAACTGCAAGATAGAAAGGTCATATTGTAGTCAGTCAGCTTGTTCTCTTAGGTAATACAGTGTTGATTACTTTGAGATGTATAAGGCTTTGGCTACATAGAATCTGATAGCAAAATATGCTTATAAGGTTTATTATTTTCATTGTTCTGACATTACCATTTTCTGTTGTGCAGACTGGAAGAAGTAGTGCAAGAAAGTAGTACCCATTCTTATCTTGTCAGGTGCTCAGATTGTTGCTTTTTTTTTTTCCCCGCTTTTTTTTTTTTTCCTCTAAGATTAAAAATGAACTTATGCTATGGGATGCCTCCAACTCCTGTTGCTGGCATGTTCACTCTGTCCAAGTCAGGATTCCATCTGAATGGTAGCCAGGTAGCCAAGACAGAAAGTGCAGCTTATACAGTCTGAAGAATAGACATCACATCTGTACACGAAATATTAGGTATCCCACTCCAACTGCCTATCCTTACCACTGAACCAGTAATATCAATGATAGTTGGTACATAGATACCATAAAATTTTTACAATCCACACCCCCATCTCTCCTCAATGCTGAACAAAAACTGAAATACCTCTTATTCCCTAGGCTAATCTGGAAAGAAGGATAGAATTCTTTCAAATATAAAACTGTCATGAATGCTAAGAGTAAAGTGCCCTAGGACTACCTAGATTTCATCACAAAGATACTGTGAGCAGTAGAGAGAAGAGGAAAATGCAGGTATGCATGAGTTGACAGACTTCTAGAGGAATGTCTTCAATATACATTTTCCGTGGTTTCCAAGATCTCTCAATTTTTCTCATTCCATAACTTTTTAATTATTTATGTAAGAAAGGATATACTGGAAAACACCCTAAAAGTATACTCTTCTGCCTGAAAAGTAAAATGCAATCCAAAGTCAAATTCTGCTCAACATCAGACAGATTTTGATTTTGATTTCTTGATTCACTATCAAGATATTAGAAAATTAAGACCTTGATGGTCCTCAAATAAAGAAATAGCTCCAGATAGCCACATAGTACTACATATCTCTGAGCATGTCAGATAGTTACTCAGTTCACTTTTTGTTTTTGCTTAAACTCACACTTAAATAGGGGAACCCATTTTAAGCTTCCAGATTTTGTACAGGATGCTCAGAAACACATAAGAGATATAAAGTTTCTAACAGTGGTTAAGAAAAATATCAGCTTTCTTTTTTTTTATAATGAAGAACCACAGTTCATTTTGCTGAAACTATTTGACATTTTCTTCAAAATTTTGTTCATATGATGTCATATGTATCAAATATAAATATACATTCTCTGTGCAATGACTATTTGGCAATGAATATTTCTTGCATATAAAGTTTGATTAAAAAGTTCTTCTAAAAAAGTTACTTATCTTTCAAACCATAAATCAATACTCTTTGTATGTATAGTACAAATATTTCTCAGGCCCAGTGCACTGACTAGACAGTCCTCAGACTGAAGGAGACAGAAAGAAGTCCAGATAAATGTATGACAAGAGATGGCTTAGAAATGGCAAAATTATCACTTTTGAAATGGAGTTGCGTTGGAATAGATGAAAATATAGTGTTTATAAATATAAATATATGTATATATATATAGTTTAAATATTTAAGTAGATTAAAGATTTTTGTCTGTTTTATTATCTTAATTATGGCTTGTGTAGTATACATTGCCTTTGAAAAAGAATAAAAGAGCTATTTGCTGGTATCTATTTTTAATTGTAACAGCAACATAAGTTCTTTTTCTATAGATGATACAAAGCTGGCACTAGCAAACATTCCTTATGTGCTGTTTAGATGTTTCATTAATGTGTTCAGTTCTTAATGGAAGAAAATGATTTTCCTATGTCTTTCATTTGAGTTCTAGACAGTTTCAAAAGTTGTTTTCAAAATTATTTCCAGCGTCCTTGGAGTAGAAGGCTATTTAGTCATGTTTTCTTAGTAACTTACACCTCACCATTATTGCAAACAACCTAGAGATTTCAAATCTCTTCACAAAGAAGGTATCGTTAAGGGAGCCAATAAAACCCCCACTGCAACCCTATCATGCACTAATGCAGGCTTATGTATCTTTATACATTTTCACACATCCCTCCTCTACTTTGTCCTGCCTTTTCCCACACATATACACGCACACACACTGTAGGAAATACTTTTCCTATGTGATATTTCTCCTTTATTACATGCTTTGACAATGAGTGAAATAGTTAATAATGTTAAACTTTAAAATCTCTTTCTCTTAAAATCTCTTTTTGCATCACATGAAATAAGCGAGACATTTCACAACTTAGAGCTATGGCATCTGGCCCTCTACTTCCTCAGACAAATGTCTCTCTAGGTTACACTTTCTCACTTGTATTTTGAAAATATTCCTTGCAAGTACGGCACACAGAAACTTGCATCCTCTGGGTTTGATTTCAATTTTATAATAAATATAAAGCTGTGGAGAACATCAGAAGTCCCTGCTGAAGTCTTCATAGTTGCCCCTCATACCCCAAGAGGGATTGTACTTTCATTCTGAAACACAGATTTAGTCTATCTTGTTTGTTAGCTGGTGTTGTGTATATTTTTTCTACCAATAATTTTCAACTGAATTTTATAATGAAATTCATAGCTTACTTAGGAACTAGGTGAAAGAAATATAATCACATAAAGTTTTGGGTGGCTTTGGAAAACTTGTGTCATTTAAACTTGTTAGTGATGTCCTTTTCAAAATTAATTCTGCAATGCTTTGATGACTATGAATCAGAGTTTGATGACTGATTTTTGGTGTGAGAATAACTATCATCAGACTTTTTTTTTAACAACATCAAGACAACAAACAATACAGTTCCTGGTTATTTATGCTAAGAGTCCTTTTGGATTTGTTTTCTTAATCTGCTCACAAAATAAAACTTAGCGTATTCAGCCACACTGTTGTTCTGTATGCTGAATTTTAGGTGTATATTACGATAGACTACTCTTAGGGATCTCCTGTCCTACAGCTAAAGAGTTCTTTACACATTTAAATGTGAATGTTTCTGTACGGGGACAAACATATGATCCCTAAGAAAAAGATCATGATCATGGTCAAGATTCTGAAAGCATTTATTGGAAATATTTTGATGAAAAAAGATCAAACTAACTGGACATCAGTTAGTTAGGTAAGCAATATAGTATTTCAACCAACCTTCAGTAACCTAGTTTCAGTAGAGTTTGAGAAAACCATATTTATAATTAAAATATCTATATCATATCATATTTATAACTATATGTAAAGAGGTTTGATTAGCAGTAGAAAATACTTAACCCTGAGCAGGCTTATCTTTTAACCTGAAATAATAATTTCAGTGCAGTCTTGATCAGACTTTCATTTTTCTATCATTACTAAAGCAAAGTTAAGTAAAAAAGGTGGGTGGAACTAAGCAACGTATATCTTCTGTGTACCAGTAGATTAGGGAACATCATGAAGATCTTGATAATTATTATAATTACTTCTATTGTATTGTGTTCATAGACTGTGTTTTTAACTGTTGAAATGTTGGAATATGTTGTGAATTATTTGTGTATAGTACATATTTTGACATTAATATTTTGAGAGTTTTTTTTAAGAAACAAATGGATAGTAGAAGAATCAGATCTTCATAGTTTCATTAAAGTGAACTCTTATGTACATCAGCTGTTTTCTGTTGCTACAGAAATTATCACTAAAACAAAAAGATAATCACAAAGACTACCAAAATTATCACAAAAAGATAAACATATATAGAAAGCAGGAAAAAAGGAGAGAAAGAGTGTATTAATATAAAAATTTATGCATGACAGATTTTAACATTCTCCATCCTTTTCCTTTTGGGTATCCCTTTAGGCAGTAAGTCTGACAGGTAGCGACAGACTGAAAAAATCCAGAAGTGCTTTGAATCTGCTAATGTACATTTTTTTTAGCTGAAATTCTAGGCAATTATGAAATTTGCTCATAATATTTTATGAATAGTTCATTAAACAAATTCTAGTAGTATTAATTTAAATATAGCCTGTGGGACAAATTCACTGCAGGTCTAAGTCAGTGCAGTTTCTCCTTGCAAATCTTCTGCAGTGCAAGGGAGTTAAACCCATCGCGTGTGTGTGGTAATGGCCATCATAAATTTTGACTCGTTAACTCTCAATCCAGAACATCTGAAGTTATAGTTTCAAGGACCAAGTTCAAAGAAGAGTTTTCAGAAATATATGCTCTTAAAAGATATTGCTCCAATATCCTTGATAAGACATTACGATTTTGTTTATGGTCAAAGAGAAAACACAAGTTACATATAAAGCTCAGGATTTATTATTATTATAATTGATATCTTAGCCATCTAATAATTATTACAGAAATGGAAACAATATCTATATAGAGAAATGTTAGTATTAATGCACTTAAAATCATTATATAAGCACTTAGTTCCTACTTCTTTTTTTGGTGTTGTGCTTATGTTTCCCTAATCTTCTGGGTGCTAAAGTTGGTTTCCTTCTGCTGGTTTTCATAGCAAGTCATCAAAATATAGAGTCTTCTGCATGGAGAAATATGATGCTGACAGTTTCTTTCTCCTCTCTCTATTTCCATTTGGGCTCATCTTTATATGTTTTCTAACACATATGAATCTTCACATTACTTCCAAATTTACTTTATAAAATTGGTAATATCTAAACCAAGTGACCAAGACAAGTCAAAAAAGTTAAGAGAATGCAGGCTTGACAAGCCTCAGTCCTGAGGCCTTGCAAATTCATTAAGAGACTGTGGCCTATTACTAGCCATGCCATTACCTTAATACAAGACTAAGGAAGATGCAAAGAGGATATAAGAACTCCTGAAATTTGAAGAAGTCATACTAAATAATAGAAAGTTTGGAAACAGATTAAGCAAATCAAGACGCCATTAAGCTTCTTCAGGGAAGCTTAGCCCCTTCAAAATTACCCAGTCTTTTTTAACATTTGATGAATATATCTTTTTGCCATACTCAAATAATAAAACATCAACATTATTTGCAATAGCAAAGCAGCTCATGTGTGTTTTAAATAGTGATTAAGCTGACTAGGTACATCCATAATAATATTTTAAATAGTGATTGAACAGACTGCATACCTCCATAAGCATTTTATAATTATCACCTGTATGTCAAGAGGTTTCAGGAAACCCCTGCCTTTTTAATCTCTACATCAAGGTATAGTCTGATGGAGGTAATTTAAGAGATGCTTTCTTCAGGATTAAGTCAATAATATTAATATTTGAAAAGTGCTTTGAGGAGAAAAAATATGGTATTATTTAGATGTAGTTTTATTATCGAATCTGAAATCTGTTTTCTTACAAATCTGAGGCAAGCTTTCTACATTGTCCTTTACTGTGAATTTTCTAAGCCTCGAGGAAAGAAATCTTGGAAGAGGGTATTCTTTAATGTCTGATTTCTCTCTGTACAATTGAAAAGGATACCTAGCAGTGCCTTTTACTATAGTGATTTTCTTTGATATGTTAATTTGGTCATTAGGCTTATATTACAAAATGTTTACTGGAGGAAAAAAAAGGAAAAGAGAAGAAACACATTTTAATCTCAAATGTGAGCACAGGACTGCATCTTTCTGAACACTTTGGAATGTAAGCCCTGGATATGAATAATATAGTTTCTCTCAGCGGTGCTGCTGTAGGTGGCATATAATTTGTGCATTTGGAAATTGCTATGGTTGAGTTCACAAATCCCTCAGTGCATTTCATCTTGCAGCAGTCATTGAAGACAATATATTTAAATGAATATTTAAAACAAAATAGTATATAACTGTGAAATGGGTGGTGGGTGGTGTGTGGGGTGCAGATCTCATTGCCCACTAATGGGTGACCCTTTCTGAACTATGGATTGTTATTTCCTCTTTGTCTCCATGCCTCAATTAATATGCAACTATTCCATGCAAAAATGAGTGAGTTCTGAAAGAGAGCTTAAAAGTGCTTCCCATATACCTGTGACTGTGTGGACAGGGCACAGTCATGAAGGAATGTGATCCAGATCCTCTCAGACAGAGAGGGTAATGGAACCCCAGATAGAGAGGGTAATTGAACTCAGGCTTGTCTCTTTAGAAAAGCACGAGATAGAAAAGAATTAAGGAAAGAGGATAAGAGAGAAGAGAAATAAGTCATGGCTCCTCCTCTTTTTGACTGAAAATATAGGATACTTCCTTGAATTTCAATAGCAATGCCACTTAACTGAAATCTACAAGATAGCTGTGAGTTCTGGGCAGATAAAAACGTGCAGAGTTATATCAGCCCCCCAAAAACCTCTTCCTACAGTACTTCTACATAAATAGGTTAGACATGCTTCTTTTTCAGTATACTGAATCCCACTCTTATCAGAGTATATCACTCTGTGCTTCTATAAGGAACTTAAGTGAATTGAGTTGCTTTTGAGTTGTTTTTTATTAAAAGGGTGAATTATCAGTTTAAATAAAATGAATACTAAAAAATGTCTTTTTCATAAGCTGAAATAAATCTGACTTTAAGCTCAATTTAGAATTCAATTATTCAGTCCTGGTTGCACCATGGAATACCAACACTCCAATGATTAGATTTTTTTTTTTAAGCATTGACAGTGGATTTTGGAAGGCATAATTTTTCTTCTTTTAGAAGAATCTAAAACAAGAATTGAAAAAAATACAAATTTTAGGAGTACAGGATAGTTTAGGAGAACTATTTATTTTTTATTATTACGGCTGTGATCTTACAAAATGCTTTTTTAAAAATAATGTATATTTCAATGTATATTCTAACAGTACCTATTAAATTCTGATGAGCTGTAAATTGTACTAAATATGAATTCACAGTGAATTCACAGAGAGCTTGTCACTGCATTGCAATCACATTTTTTATGTTATTTAATATGGATTTAATTACATTTTTTTGTCTTCTGCTATAATCACTTAGGGATCACTTAGGCAAGTTGGCCACCCAAAAATCTACTGGCCCAGATGGGATGCACCCAAGAGCGCTGAAGGAATTGGCTGAGGTTATTGCTCAGCCTCTCTCCATCATCTTTGAGAGGTCCTGG
>JAUBOD010000924.1:5000069-5021330 GCA_032353885.1 Nothura maculosa
GTTCATCAACGACCTGGACGAGGGCACGGAGTGCACCCTGAGTAAGTTTGCGGATGACACCAAGCTGGGTGGAGTGGTCGACACTCCGGAGAGCTGTGCTGCCATCCAGAGGGACCTGGACAGGCTGGAGAGTTGGGCAGAAGGAACCTCTTGAGGTTCAATAAGGACAAGTGTAGGGTCCTGCACCTGGGGAGGAATAACCCCAGGCACCACTACCGATTAGGGGTCGACCGGCTGGAGAGCAGCTCTGCAGAGAGGGACCTGGGAGTCCTGGTTGACACCAAGTTAACCATGAGTCAGCAGTGTGCTCTTGTGGCCAAGAAGGCCAATGGGATCCTGGTGTGCATCAGGAAGAGCGTTGTCAGCAGGTCGAGGGAGGTGATTCTGCCCCTCAGCTCTGGTGAGGCCACACCTAGAGTACTGTGTGCAGTTCTGGGCTCCCCAGTGTAAGAAGGACATGGAGCTTCTAGAGAGGGTCCAACGGAGGGCAACAAAGATGATTAAGGGACTGGAGCATCTCTCATACGAGGAGAGACTGTGTGAGTTGGGCATGTTCAGCTTAGAAAAGAGAAGGCTGAGAGGGCATCTTATTAACATGTATAAATACATGAAGGAGGATTGTAAGGAAGAGGGGGCCAAGCTTTTTTCGGTGGTGGCCAGTGATAGGACAAGGGGTAATGGGTGCAAGATGAAACACAAGAGGTTCCACCTGCAGGTGAGGGGGAACTTCTTTACAGTGAGGGTGACAGAGCAGTGGAAGAGGCTGCTGAAAGAGGGAGGTTGTGGAGCCTCCTTCTCTGGAGATCTTCAAAACCCGCCTGGATGCTACTCTGTGCCACCTGCTCTAGGTGTGCCTGCTTGAGCAGGAAAGTTGTGCTAGATGATCTCCAGAGGTCCCTTCCAACCTTGTAGCTTCTGTGATTCTGTGATAATGAACATTTAACTGCTTGTAAGTTTTCATAAAGTAATTTCCTTTAATTATGTAGGGCCTGGCAAAAGAAGTCTTGCTTCTGTTAGTTGATTTGAATTAGTTGATTAGTCAATATAATTAATTTTCTAAGTTTGCTAGATTTAAAAATAAAAACAGCAATTTTTCAAAGCAAACAGAATGTAATAAGCATACACTATAAAGATGAGAACTGAACAGAACGATATAAAAATGATACCTCTATATTCAATCTATGCAGAATTGTAATGTCATTACCATTCAATATAAGGAAATCTTATATATGTCTTTATGTTTTAATTATTATTTTTACATTTGGATTGTAGAAATGGAAAGTAATAACAATTTATTTGATCTAATTTAAGTGTAAAGCTAAGAGTTTCATCAAAATTTCCCAAAGCAAATAAATATTATTTTGTGGTTTTTATTTTGAAGGAAAAGTGTAAATATTTTGTATTTGTTTATTTCTGTCACTTCAATATTTTATATGCTAATATTAGTAATATACACTGCAAAGTGGCATACCATAACATTTCAATACTGCACTGTGTGTCACATGGATTGTGAAAATATCTTCACATTATTTGTCATATTTTCATTAATTAAATATCTTCATTTAACGAGAGTTCATGAGAAATGCCTTCATTTGATTTAGAAATTTTGGTAAGGGTTTTGGGAAGATAAAATTTGGTATACTTTTTCAACTATGAGCAATATCTTGTGGTCCATTTATTTTCATGAACAGACAATCAGGAAATATACATTAAAACTGTATAATCACATTTTTAAAAAAATATTTGAACTTTTTCATACTGAAGTAAACACTGTAAGAATTCACCTTAAATCTTTATTTTGTATTAGGTGCAAAAAGTAACAATACTTTACAATGGCTTTGCAAATTAAGCCAACGTCTTCTGAGTATTCTTGTTTCTTAATATGGCCCAGTGTTTTGCAATGTATTAAAAAAGTGTTTTCAAAGTAGCATGAAGAGATTAAAGTTTTCTTAAACATATAACACTTTTATACATGAGTAGTGGTCAATAGAGCTGGATATTAGATATCACAGAATCACAGAATGGTTGAGTATGGAAGAGAGCTCTGGAGACCATCTAGTTCAACCGCACTGCTGCAGCAGAGACGCCTCGAGCGCGTGGCACAGGGGCATCCAGTCAGGTTTTGAAGAGCTCCATTCTTATTTGAATGTTGGTCTGAGTTAATATTTATATAGCTAATACCTATGCAGGCAGACATGGATAATAAATATAGACCAATCATTTTAGAACTTTGTGAGGTTTTTTTCTTTTTTAATTTAATTACTCATCTCTTATAGCAGTATCCGTACAATCAACCATTAATGGTTATTGTTGCTTGTACTATCAATACTGACATTAAAAATGAATTTAAGGAAGAAACTGTAAAAATAGAGTGAAAGCAATCACACTGATCCTGGAGAAATATAGATCAGCATGCATTCTTTAAATATGTATACTGGAAAGAGGTAGTATTCTTTGTCAAAAATAAGCTTAGTAGCAATTAGTGATAACAACTGAAGTCAAGTTTTAACTAATGTAGATGTAGCCAGATGGAAATAAGAGTAGCCAAATCAATGAAAATGTCAGATATCAAAATAAAGGTCAAGATCAGCAGTGCACTCTAAGCAATCTTATAACCATTTGTCAGACTGTGGGTCAAATCCAATAATACTGATGTGAATTAATTGACGCATTGATGCATCCCCCAGTGAAAATCAGCAGTGATTTAAGTCCAAAAACCTAAACTTGGATTACATTGTTGTAATTGGGAGTAAAATTTAGTCCATTTTATATTGTCATTGTTATTGCTGCTTGATTAGACAAAGAAAAGAATTTGTGTGTCAATCAATTGCCAAATGACTATGTCAGTCATGATAGCTATTACTACTGCTTATAATGATGAAAGACATGGAAAACAATCTAAAGAAGAAGTGACCAGTGAAGCTGACATGGTAAAGAAGAAAGAGGATTAAATGAACTCAGCAAATTTTGTGCATTATTGCTATGGAAGCACTTTCTTATTCCTGTTAACAGTAAGAACAGGGTAAGTCCCTGGAGTTCCTAAATGGCATTCTTAACGATGAGATTTGATGCCTCCCAATGAGGTTTGATGTCTCAGTAGCTCCTTGGGCAATTTAGTATTGGTTTAAAAGCTGTCAGTCAATTGAAAATACCCTTTAAGCACAGTACTTGACTGACACTGAAGATTTTCATTGCTAGAAAAAAATTCTAGCTTTATCTAAAGTTTTGATGAAAATCTCCTTCAAGATAAGGCTCCATAGCAGAAAATTTTGCTGATGTTTCTGTCATTCTCTACAGTCCTGCAATGAGAGAAATATATATATTTTCAAGGAATATGTATATTTTTATATGGTTCACAACTTACTTTGTAATAAGTTTTCACCCTCCTTTCTCCTGCATAATTAACATATTTTCTGGAATGGATGCAATTATTAGAATATAATTGTCTGAATGATCTGTGACTTTTATAAAAATTGTTGCTATCATTATACCTTCTTTTAGTTTTTAATCTTTAAAAACACTACATATTAGTAATTTTAATCCTTTACTTGAAACAACTATCCAAATTGCTTAAATTTTTCATCTTTTTACTTTATTTATATGAAAATGACTAAAAGCCTGATGATTCAAATGATACCTAGTATCATTTGAAAAACAAATAATTTTTGAGTGATGTATTATTTTCTTACTACATATACTCTGCACTTTGGCATTTTTACCTTTGTATCTAATTGTGGTATAGAAATTGTTCCACATAGAGCTCTAATATTGTTGCAAATATGTATAGGTTTAAATACTTTTTAAAGGACAGAAGGATTTCTCTTTCTCCTTCTCAAATCCTTTTTGTGTGTATGTGTGTAATTCTTCTTCCAAGGTAGGATTTTATACATTTATCTAATAATCTGCACTCTTGATGCAAGTGTGTTACTTGCGTTTCCAAGAATATTGCAATATTACTTGCATTTTTTGGAATATAAGGGGTCAGGTTGCTACATTTCTAACAATCAGATGCCTTTTCAATTCTTACCTCATGAACTATGCATTTTTTCACAAGTTGATTTTAATTTTCAGTGCTAATCTAATTCAAATTTATAAAGCCAATCAGAATGAGGAGATAGACACAGGAGAAAGAGGGAAAAGAGGTGGCCTTCTTCAGTTCCCTAGTTTGAGCAGCTAGGGAATACATATCTCATTAAGTTTTTATTATAGAAAGATAGTCACTTTTGGCATAGCCTCTTGGCATCTCTGTGCTCCTTCAGAGTTATTTCTGTATACAAAGTTCACTAACGAAATACCACCTTTTCAGCTTTTGTTCTTGTAAATGTTTATTAATTTAATTGATTGAGTAGCTGTATTAATATTAATGAAGCTACTTCCTTCAGCCAATAAAGCACATATACAAGTCTTTACAGAGTCAAAGCTATAGTCGCTGCATATTTCTAATGGAAGAGAATAACTTAGTCTTTGAGGAATATGTAATTTATAAATAAGATTGTGTGTGATTGCTTCTGAACTCAATTTGATAAATTCCAAACAATTTAGTTTTAATCAGCACTGAAATACTGATGTAATACGTTGCATGGGAATTACAATTTGATAAATAGGCATATTTTCGGTTCCATATTGAGTCCAGATGGTTACAGATTCTTTAATAAATCTATCCATGTGGCATTTGCACATTTGTGTATCTCAGCCTCCCTCTCATTTATGTTTAATGATGGATTGAATCCAAACAATACAAGATGTTCTTCAGCATGCTAAGCTTCTGTTAAGTGGACTGATAGTCAGATCCTTCTGTGCAGGATCTTATTTCTCTCAGCATGCTCTATTCCAAGACAATCAATCTTCATTTGAAACAGATTTATCGACAACATTTCATGTATAACCAAATGATAGTACACAGAGGCTCCACAATTATCCAGGTAGGAGTTTGACTTCATAGGCGTATAGAAGGATTGCACTACAGAATCCTTGCTTGCCTATCAATTTTATTTTTGTATACACTATCATTTCTCAAAATGTTTAGTCATGAAATCAATCTGCAGTTTTCAATGAGCTCGGAGTACTCAGATTATTCAGGCAGGTGGGGTTGTTTTTTATTTTGAGGGAAAGTTGATGTGTTACAGATCGTCCTATTGCTTCAAATGTCCCATTCTCTCACCTCTATTGGCCCCTATTTCTCATCCACTGGTAGGAGACCTGTATTCCTTTTGCTGAAGAGATAGAAGAATAATTAGTTGGATGCCAACCAAAGAATTCAATTAACTGAGATAAGATAACAATCACTTCCCTTAGGTCAGGAAGTACTGTGAGACATCTGCTGAACTTCACTCTTCTAATGGAAGAAATATCATGTTCATTTGCACTTGGGTTCAGAGTTTGTTGGTAACCATAAAAGAGAGAATTACCAAACAATAGCTTTTTGCGTGTGTATTTTGTTGCCTTTATAAATCAATGCAATTCTGGTGGTTTACAATGTGTTATCATTTACATTGCTCATTAGACTGTTGTGCTGTGCAAACACAAGTAAATTCTGTAACCTTGAGTGATAAAGGCATCATTCATTATGTGGTCAATTTAATCCATTTTTGAACTGAAAGAATTCATGTTTTCAAGTCTTATATTTGTTTATTATTTGAGATATGCTTTATTGCCAGCCCACATATTTGTTATTACTGCTGTCTTTAATATCTGGATGCAAATATTTTTGTGAAATGCTTCTGAGATCAACTGAATTGTTAATCATAACACATAGGGAATTCAGTTAAGTTTCTTTACTCCATAATATTCTTTTCATTTGAAAAACCTGTATTTCCTCCCTGTACAAAACATCCTCAACTTCAGGTCAAAAAGTTCCAGTAACGATCATTAGTTCTTGTAAACTGACATAATAATTTTGGGAAGTACATTGTATACTTTTGCTAGCTTTTAAGGAAGTTCAGTTATGATTTTGCTAGTTCTTACCAGATTTATACTTCAAAATATTCTGAATCAGTATCAACTTGTTATCTCTGAGCAGAATAAACACAAAATAAAGTAAATGAGTAAATAAAGTAAATAAAGTAAATACAGATGAGTAATAGTGGGTATTTTCAGTATCGATAAATGAGATTTAATATAAATAGCATTCTATCTATTATAATACTTGTTCCTTCCTGTTTACCATAATCTGGCTTCTCACAGAAGTCTTGACAACTTCTCTGACTCAGCAGTGTTGTTCTCAATATTTACAATTAGTTTATGCCATTTGTCATAGAACTTCTCAAATCAAAATGACAGGATTTAGAATATGATGTAAAATGAGCAAATACATTTGCCCTTAGCATATCTCCAACAACAATTATCGAAAACTCACATTTTGATATATTTTTTTTTCTTGGAAGCATAGAGTGGACACTTACAGAGGATTAATTCCATTTTCCATTAGCTGAATCTCAGGATGTTGCCTCCTTCACTTAGTCTGCTCAAAACAAGGGTCAAGGTTCATAGGGCGTTAGTGCAAATGGAGGATTTAAAAATCCTTTGGATTGCTAGGTCTAGCTCCATGTTAGAAAGGGAACACATTATTTCTCATCTTTCCAAAGATAGAGCTCTGAATCATTCACATAAATGTATCAAAATTTGGAATTAAACTTATTTACAATTTAGGTTGTAATTTTATGGTTGTCTCTCAAGCTGATTTCAATTATAAAGATTTATTAGTAGCTGCTATTTCTTTTGGTGAAAAAAATCCTTCATTTCATGCATTTTCAGAATTATTTTTTGTCATTTTTTCTTACTTTACAACATTTCTTATTTGCAATACTCTCTCTATGCTTTGTATGACTTCATGACTTTGTGTTGACTCTTTACTAACTGACAAAATGAAATATTAAAACCAGTTTTTTTTAAAAAAATAAATCTCTATAAAAATGAGTTGCAGGTATAGCTTTGTTTCTTTACTGAGACAGAAAACTGAAATTATGAATGATAAGAATACAGTTGTTGTAATACTGTTGAAGTTGATAGCAGCTATTTGCTTAGAGCAACATAACAACCATCTCAGACTACTCCATGCCTCATTCTAGCTAAGGAAATCCATTTTAGATATGATTTATAATATAGCTGCTACTATTCTTACTTCTCCTATTGATCCCTGCTTCTGTAAGCATTCTTTCTCGCCTAGGCAGGCAATTTCCTAGATGATCGTTATCCAAAGTCAGCTTCTCTCCTGGCCAGTTTAAACAATTCTGCAGGAAGCTTTAGAATGAGAAAGCATGGGCTTGCAGGCTAAGCAATTTACAACTTTACAAGCAAATTTACAAGTATATCATTTGGCAATAGAGAGCAGAAGCTTTAAACCATTAACTGTCTTTGACAACAGTTGGTATGTTTGGTTTCAAGATTACATTAGTGAGTCATTGTGAATGAAAATTGGCTTTGTTGAAGCAAATGACAAATTTTTTTATTAATTATATTCAACCAAAGGTGAATAGAAAAAGAAAAAATGAAAAGAAAAAAAAAAGAAAAAATTTACTGGGCAATTTACAGAACCTAAAGGACTGAGAACTATATGATGAAGTGGTAATATGTTTAATTGAAAAATATTTTGTTTTGTGAAAATAGGTATAAAGATAAGTATGTAAGGGCCGTGTATTATATTATGAAATTCAGAGATACAACAGACTTACATATCCTACATATTAGAATTCATTAAAAATCATGATCAAGACCCTCAGAGTTGAGTGACATCTCAGGAGAGATAGAAAAGGAAAAAAAAATGTTTATCTCTGAAATCGATTTACATAAAAAACAAAGCTTAAAATTCTTTACTAAGAAGAGGAATGAGCTTAGAATGGGAGACGGATCTATGAGTGACTTCAGCTATAGTTGTTTATTCCAGCTTCAGTAACACACTGTCTGAACCAGCCCCAGTCAGACTGGTTTCAGTGCAGACCTATTTAAAGCCTAGTACATTTTTTCCTGGAAGGACTGAGCAAGAACTAATTCAGGGAAAATGAAGTGCTTCCACTGTAAATTAAGCGTAGGGACATTATCTGAACTACAGATGCCATCTTTGTTTGATCAGAAAAGGAAATGTAATGGGATTAAAAAAAATCAAGAAAAGGCAAAAGAACAGAAAAGAGGTTCACTAAACTGAAGAATTATATCTACTTTTGTTTACCAAAATTAAGAATAAGATGTTTCCTGTAAATCAAAGGCCAGCTGCAGAAGAGAGTGTTGCTTGGGGTTTTTTTTTAACAATTTTTTTGTGTCCTTTTCTGAATCCCTTGATCTAATAACTGTAAAGTGACAAAAGTTCTCCAGAGAAACCAGAAAGCAAAGCCCTTTGACCTCTAAGGAACACAAGGAAATAGACAGGATATTTGATACATTCCCCCATTTAATGTTGCCATTCAAATGGTACTGCTGTTCCTGAAGATTTGTCATGTTGAAAGATGGGTCAAAATTAAAAAAAAAGAAAAGAAAAGAAAAGCAAACAAACAACTTCTTAGAAATCAAGATGACATAACTGTAAAAGAGAGTATGATATTAATAGTGTCTCCATTATAATTAATTTTAATGCTTAACTAGTTCTTTTATAGTAGTGAGTACCCTCAAAAGAATTATTTGAGAGAAATATCAGCCATACTTAGACTGTGGGATGGGGATTATTAATACAAAATGATTCCCATTCATCTGAAAGCTACACTGTATCAATCCATATTGTGATTATTAGAAAGGAAGTATACCTTAGTGCCTTTTTAAAATCTACTGAGACTAACAATAATAACTCCTTAGTATTATGTAACTATTGCCACATTTCTGGATAAACCAAGGAATGTAATTTCAGCTATACCCAGGAAGTAATGATATTTCCTAAACTGCTAAGTGACATAATGATTCCAGTGAAAGTTTCCTGACACATTATTATATTGACACTGGAAAACTTATAAATAAAATCCTAAAAAGGCATTCATTAAATCCAGAAATATAAACTTCAAGCCACAGAAATCTGTATTTGGGTTCAGATTTCATCCTTTCTCTAACCAGCAGAAACTTATCCAAAATGCATCTATGTTCCTCAACGATACATGAAATTTTCAAACTCGCATGTATGTTTCTGTTCCTGTCATTAACCTTTTCTTCAGACCATTGCTTAAAGTGAATCTACAGGTGTGTTCAATTATTAGTGTGAGTTTTGCTGTCCAAATCAAACTCATATACTCAGAGGGATCAATCAAGACCAACAAGCGCCTCTTGAGACAGAAGAATCTGCAGGGAAATATTCTATTCTTGGAGCCTCTGTTTAATGTATTACTTTGTTTTCTTTCTTTTTCTAATCCTAAATCACTCTACCAGGAACCTCCTGGTCACTAATGCATAAGAAAGTACCAGTTTAAACTAAGAATCTACCAGCAGCCTGGCAAGGAGCATTGATGTTTTTCTAGAGAAATGTCTGTGAGTAGGTTAAGCAATAGTATTTTTCCCAACATCATCATCTAAATCTATAAATTCTAAGGAGATATTCATTTGACCTGTTTCAGCATTTTCTTCAGTGGTACTGGGCAGAAAGCTGCTCGCACGGACAGCCATGGACAGCCCATCACAGACAGGGTAGTACACTCGCTGCCATGATAATAGCTACTGATCACCATTAGCAAAATCACCAGTCAATGCAAGATTGCATCAGGTCTGAAGTCAGCCTGGGGAGGCAAGATCAAGAAGAGACAGAGTTGAGCTCTAACAAGGATGTGATGCCCAGCCTCGAGTTTACCTTCTGCTCCTGGGTAAGGGGAAGAATGGTTTAGTGGGGTTTTCGGAAAGGGCTGGGGCAGGATATTAATGCCTATGCCACTCAGAGTTCTGGCACTCTTTTAGCATGCTATAATTCCTTTATGCCTTGAATATATCTGCTGTTTCCTTCTGATTATAAGGGAATTCCAGCTAATTCAAAGCTAGGTGTTTAAATTTGGACTGCTGTATTTAATAGAGCTTGGTTGACTTTTTGCACTATTTCATATAATTTTCTTTGAACTCATAGCCTTTTTGTCATGTAACTATTAAACAGTTAAAGCACACACACTTTCATTTACATGTTTTGAACGTGACACCTGCTAGTATATTTTTGTCACTTCTGTCTTTAATTAGAAGAGGTAGTAAACAATTTTTTCCCTATTCATCTTCTATATTTGTGCAATACATGATTTTGTGGGTCGCAAGCATATCACTTTTTGAGTCTAAAAGTTTCTTGTCTATTTAATTATTCCTGTTACAGAAAGCCAATTGAAGCTTTGATCATTCCTGTTGCTGGAAAGGATGCTAAAATGAGAAAGGATCTTTTCTAGTTCTGCCTTTGCTTTTTGCAGTGAAGGGACCAGAATTGAATTGTTAAAGATATTGAGAAAATGTCAGATGGTCAGGAAAAAAAAAAGGAAAAAACAACAACAACAAAAAAGGTGTATCCAGATTTTTGAATTAGAATTTAAAAGAAAAAAGTTAGTGATTTTTTCCTCCTTTTTTTTTTTTTTTCTCATATATTTATGCATGAAGGTCACAGAAAATTAAAGAGGAAGCTGACTGTTATACTATCCAGAGAAAAAAAAACAGTTTGAGAATCCTGGAAGAATGAAACTGTTTTCTACAATATCTGAAGTATTTTGTAAGAGCCTTGTGTCAGCCACCTAATTGTTATCAAATAACAATATCGAGGAAGGTGAACAAGTGTATTCAGGCTACTCTAGTTGCAATTTAGGAGGAGAAACAGAAGAAATTATTTATCTGCCATTTCACATTTTGCTGCAACTACATTATCCTCTTCAAGGCAAGCAACAAAGTTTAAAACATTGCAGAAGGAAAGAAGCTTTGCCATCAATCACTATGACATTTGAGATAAATACAGGAAGGGAAGAAATCATGGGGCTTTAATCATTCCCTGTTAGACAACAGAGGTTTTAATAAGTCTACTCACTAAAGAGCTCACGCTGCTTAAAACACTGAATACAAAGAGCCCTAATAGTTGAAATTTGAAGATAAGGCTAAGAACTTCAGCTCTTTGGCAGTCAAAAAGCTCTGAGATTATCCTTACACTGACACATATTCTGGTGTCAAATTATTGCAGCATCTACTGTGACTAAAACTGTACCATTTTACATCATTAATTAAAAGAAATATAGGGAGGTAAAATGATGGAGCAAGTTCAGAATCATAGTCTAGTCAGCTTTTACTTCATTGACCATCTTGTACAGATCTCCAAATACCTCCAAAAAAGTATATGCAGTTTGATTTAATTAGAGCTACACTGAAGAAAGCAGAAGTATTTTTTTTATCAGTTACAGATGATAATGTCTAGTGTTGATAGAGTGCTTGTCTCAACCACCACTGTGTGATTGCTTGATGTGATGGAGGGACACACATGGATTTTGCTGCACTGGTACTCAACTGACACAATTTAAAGGAAGCAAATTGGCTTTCAAAGTCCTTTCATTGAACAGTATATATATATTTATATATAGAAAAGCCATAGGTAATTGCGATAAGTGACTACTTGGTGCATATCAATATGCATTCTTAAAGTTTATTTATATACATTTAGTTATGTATATATATATTTAGACAGCAGCTGAATAATTTTCCACGATCAATATTTTTCATTTACAATTTTGTTTCTCAAAATGACAGGAAATTTTCACTTTTAATAATCTTATATTAATTTCCTTAACATTTTAAAATTTGAAAGGACAGGCTATAAGAAGTGATCATTCTGTCATCTGCTAAGGAGATTAGTTAGGGAGAGATGTTCATATCCCTTCTTAGTTTTGCAAAATTAGCAATACAACCACTTATATCATGCAAGAGTGCCGAAGAAGAACATTGACATCAACCATTACTTTTGGAAGAACATCTGCAAATTCATAGTTTAGACAGTAGTCTAAACTTCCTCACGATTTCTGACACAAAGTCTTTGGAGAGAAAAGATGATGTAACCAGCATGGTTGCTGTTTTCATGATTCAAATTAGAGATGGTCAGTAAATATATTTTCTGTGAAAATGTTCCAGAAAAATTTTTAATAGACTTTGTATAGGATTTTTTTCATGTTGTAGATTAAAATTTCAAGAGAATTTTTCAAAACTGCTCTTTGTGCACTTACATAAATCTCAAATACTTCTTGTGAGTATTAATTTGACCGAACATCTACATCTTTTAGAAAATCCAAATTCTTTATTAAATACTTATACCTATGTCATTAGCTTATATGAATTAAAAATTGGTAATGATTTATGAATGGAAGGAATTGATCAAGTTTTATATTGCTTTTTGTATCTGCAAATGCCAAACTTCTGCTCAATACCATTGAAAAATGTGTCAAGTCTATAGTGGGACTTACTTGCATATAAAGATATTGAACTCAGAAATTTGGTCAAATTACATTTTTGTTAATAGAAACACAATGAGATCCTTAATAAGGAGATCTCATTGGAGATCTCTATTGATTTAGAATATTTCTGAAAAGAGAAATTCCTAAATAAAAAAAAATACTTCTCAGCATTTTTGTCCTTTGAAGCTACTGTCTTTTCTTCTTTTCCATTTTTCAAAATCATGAACAACATTTTCACGTTGAAATCCATTATAAATACATTCTTTATTAGAAAAATAGAGAAAGTATAAGCAAGTACTATTTTTTTTTATGTCTCACTTATAATTGTTTTTCATGAGGTTTCAGGACAGATCATTCTTAACCAGTACTTGGATGAGAGGTTTCTATGGATAGATCATTCCTCAGGAAGAGCAGATGATATTTCTGCTATCCTGCCATTCCATATTAGTGATTTATCATGGTCTAAAAAAGCATCATGTGGTTGAATGTGCCAAAGTAAAAATTAATGCCAAGGTATGATTACAAATCATTCTGCCACTGTTATTAAATATATCTTTGTAAAGATATGTTTGTAAAATCTAAGGTTAGTTGAGACTTTGTTGACCACAGGAGATTAAGGCAGAAATGTCAATATATTTTCCACATCATTTGGGATTATTTTCTTCCTAGGATAGTAGATATCATATACTTTATATAATCCGTATAATCCATAGTATGCAGTGGAATTTAGCCACAGTTTAGCACAGTGGCAGCTAAATTTCCAAGGCATTGCCTAGTTTTAGGCATTGTCTAGTTTTGAATATTTACTACCAATTTTCCTTAGAAATCCTGAAATGTTTTAATTACATAGCAGTTGAAGTGTCATGAAATAATGAAATAATGTTAATATATTTTTCAAGAGTAGAGTGGAAACAATGATATACCATAAAAGATTTTTTTTCCTAATTTTTCAAAAGTTTCATTTTTGAGGGGAAAAATATTTTAATTTGGAATTAAGGTCAGTTTAGGACAAAAAACACTTCGGAGTTCTGGACAGCTTTACTAGATACTTTGAGGTAAATACATATCTATTTTCAGTATGACTGTTGTAAGACATATATATTGAGTTTAAATAACGGTATTTCATAAAATTGTAGAATAATATCCTAAGAATTTATTTAAATAATTTGCATAGAATAGATTGCTGTTAACATGTTGAAATTTGAAATTAGAGAACTGATAAAATGTTTTGTCTTAAGAGTGTTTTAGTAATTTGAGATGATATTTTTGCAGAAAAATTACCAATTCATATTTACTGCAATGCTAACATGGCTTCACAGATTTTTAAGGTATGTGACTTTGTCTCATGCTTCACAACACACCTTTGAAATGGTGTTATCAGCATAGCACATGGTTTTTAGCATTTTCTAGCTTAAGTGATGTAATTTAGAAAAACATATGCAAAATAGTCTTCAAAAATCAATTATACAGTAGTATAATACTGGTTTGCAATATTAATAAAGGTCCTAAGAGACAGCTCAGTTAATTTTGCTCCAAATATAGTAAATTTATCCTCATGTATTATACATTGTTTAAATTTGTGTAATATAAA
The DNA here is from genome assembly GCA_032353885.1 of Nothura maculosa. NCBI lineage: Eukaryota > Metazoa > Chordata > Aves > Tinamiformes > Tinamidae > Nothura > Nothura maculosa. The sequence continues at coordinate 5,014,020 of JAUBOD010000924.1, forward strand.
TAATACATAGTTGCTAATAATTTATTTATAAGTAATAAACATGATTTCCTTTTCTTTTGTAATTTTAAGCCACATCATTGTTATTCATGTACTTCAGTTATGCAAATTAGCCATGCTTGCTAAGTGTTATAAGTAATATGTGCAAAATACAAAATCATTTCAAGTAACTTTAAGATCTTTCAAGCATATTAGGAATCACAACAGTGTTTTATTTAATGAAAACTGTAATGCTTTTTTAAGTTATTTGAAATTCAAATTCTGGATTCACTTGTAGTGTTTTTACAGTTCCAAATAAAAGAAGTATATGTGCACACTCAAAGACATGAAGTCAGTCACACAATCAAACAAAACTATCTATTCCATATGGCGAAATGGAGAAGTTTGAAAATGAATCCGAACTACCACTAAGATATTTTGTTTTAAGATGCTGATTAAGCAATGAAGTGCTTATATACAGATTAATAACATTTCTGGTTCCAACTGAATAAGTTAACCCATTTATCTAAATTTTCTTTATACCTATTTATAATAAACTTTGCACAATCTAACATAAGTTGTACAATTTAACAGAAGTTGTACATAGTCTAGTTATTTTATGGTGACAGAGCCCTGCCCAGAGAGGATGTGAAGTCTCCTCTCTTTGGAGATCTTTAAAACTCGCTTGGATGCAGCCCTGTGCCACGTGTTCTAGGTGACCCTGCATGAGAAAGTGGGGTTGGACTAGATGACCTCTCAGGTCCTTTCCAACCTTAAATATTCTATGATTCTATGATTTACTATATCCTGGTTTCAATATAAAAACAAACAAACAAACAAAAAAAAAACCCACCCTTTAAAATGGTATTTCGCTAGTTGTGCTTTTATGTACAGAGAAAATTAAGGTGTCTAGACAAATCTGTGATAAGACATTTCATATTTCCAATAAAGAAAGTGTAGAATATAATACATATGTGTATATTTGTTCTGCCTTTATTTTCTCTATAGTTATTGAAATTTCCTGTCTATATATAAATTATGAAGATATTATAGTCATTACTATTATATGGAAAAATTAGATCGGGGATTTTTGTATAGAATACAAATCTATCTTTTTAATCATCAGATGCTGAATATAAGATAATACCAACTACAAAAAAAGTACAAAATGTTCTCAAGTCCTTACTTGTAATTTAATGAAGATGCAAAATTAAGTTCTTTTTCCTTACAAGATTTCTCTAAGATTTCTTCTTTTTTTAATATTTAATTCATATGTTTGTTCTGAAAATTTCATTGAATTCACTTTCAATTGTTTGTCCTTTTTCTACCCATTAGATTAATGCAGTTATGAGCTTTCCTCTGAGGTTTATCATAAAAAGTCTCTCAAGATGAAAAAAAAAATATATGTTTTGGTAGAATTTGGTAATTTTATCTGAAAAGTTATATAATAGAAAAAAAAAACCTTTAAAATATTGGTCAGTGAAATAAGTGACAAAATGCTTTGCATTGATATGACACCCATAGAATTTTAAGCCTATTCTTACTTAAAACAATAACCGCATTCCAGCTGGAACTAGATTCAGGTCATAAAGGAACTATTGCTTTCCTTTTTGTGTTATAAAAATGAAAATTATAACTAAAACTGAAGTTCCATTGTGACATTACTGTAACTATTAAATAGAATGCCACAAAAAGTTTCTATTCTGAACACACAAAAGAGAAAGAAAGAGAAACACTGATATGTTCATTTTATCAATAAGAAATTGAGATAAAATCAGTTTAAGTGCATTGTGTAGTCCTACAGGAAGTCTACATTAGAACTTGGAATTAAAGCCAGATCACCAACACTGAGCCTTAGCCTTCCACAAAATAAAATAAAGTAGAATAAAATCTCCCATGTGAAAACTTGAAAGGTACAGGAAACATCAAAAATATAGACACAAAATGTTCTAGTTTCTGTAGAAAAAAATAGAGGACTGAACCACTTCAGATACGGTAAGAATTTTTCAGGTTCCTTAGAATTTAACGGCAGCTAGAGTTGTTTCTAGGTAGGTCACTTGGCTGTCTACCTCTGTAATCTTGCTGAAAAAACAATATACATTGTACACCCACACAGCTGACCAAAGGCTTTCTGCAAGGCTACTGTCCTCTTTCATTCTTTTTTGCTGCACTGATATTGTATCTCCCCACAAAGGATAATTTCTTTTGTGCTTATAATATGCCTATGAGTATAACTTGCCAAGCACAGGTATTTCATTTCAAAGCACCAAGACAGTATATAGTGAACTTTTCAATTTGGCCTTATTTTATAAACACAGTCACACTACAATCAATTTTCCACTTGTAACTGAAAAGACTGTTTCAGACTTTGGAAATCTTTCACTGCACTGAGTGCTGCCATTCTTGAAGATATTAGAGAAATGAAAGAGGGGCTCCCAATCTCCAGCTCTCTGTTCCCCCTCTTTTCATTCTCTTAAATGAAGAGGCCTCATAGCTTCCACAGTACTTTTTCTCCATCTTCCATGTACACTCCTACTCTGAATAGATGGAAAAAAAAAGGTTATTTATGCAGCCTACTTGAGTCTCACATCAAAAAGATGACATAGAGTGAGAGACAGATTGGAACATGTTATCAGAAAGAAGACTCAGAGGTACTGAAGGACAAACCTTCAGGGGAGAAAATAGGGTGGAGGGGGGGCAAAACTCTTCTCAATGGTGGCCAAGGACAAGGGGTAATGAGTATAAATCAAAACATAGGAAGTTTCATCTCCATATGAGGAAGAGCTTCTTTCCTGTGAGGGTGACAGAGCCCTGGAACAGGTTGCCCAGAGAGCTTGTTGATGGTCCTTCTCTGGAGATCTTTCGAATCCTTGAAGGAAGTAGGGCCTTGAACAAAGGGGTTGGACTAGATGATCTTTAGAGGTCCCTTCCAATCTTAACCATTCTATGAATCTGTGAAACCTGAGAAGAGTGACAGGGCTGGCTATGGTTAAAACTGCTCTGTAGCAACAACAATTTGCAAAAGGAGTCTTATGTCAAACATAACCCGTGGGAAATACACTGTTTATTTCGTCCTTCCCACAAGTTTTCTGTTTCATCCTTCAGAATTCTATGTGGACCACATGCTGCAGTGGATGTCTGAGTGGATTAGGGTGTTTTAGGGAATACTGTGCTGTGATAAATTCTATCACTGCACAGGGTGCCATCCTGCAATTTGTCATGGTTATGATTGACAACTGGTAACTGACAGATTTTATGGCTTCTTCCTAAAGTGTTTCTCTTCTCCTTTCATTCTATGCTTACGGGAAATTTTTAAGGCTAAGACTTAAGGAAAAAATCTATATGAAAGTGCCTAATTTCAAGAACAGCAGTTTCAATATGTTGATCATAAAAGCTTTAAGCTTAGTTTGCAAGTCTTTTATTTCTTTTCAGAACCTCATCCTTAATGAAAATCTTAAAATTCCATATACAAAGTATAGGAATAAAGGAACCAGCCCTCCAAGCCACATAAATAAGCCTGTAGATCCCAGAGAATCAAATGAGCTTCAGAATCTGAGGTTACTTTTTAAGGAGAGCATCAAGGAGATGCTACTTCCAAATGGAATATAAAAACTTGAGCCCTTTTTTTATAACATTATATATCTGAATGCTTTTACTCCTAAAATACAGCTGTCGTGCTAAATAATGGTTCCCTTTTCATATAATAGCCTAATGCCACAAAAATTGTCCAGGATGTGGACAATAGCCTAATGTCACAAAATTTGTCCAGGATGTGGAAAACCTTGGTGAACTCTTTACCTGAGCCAAATCTACATCTTAAGACCTCACCCTCACTAGAAGAATCTGGTTATATGATGCCATCAGAGAAAACTCACACAGTATTTTCTTTATCATTACTTACTCTCTGCATTAACTAAGGTGGTTTTCTTAACAGATTCCAGAATATGTATTTTTAACTCCATCTGCAAATTTACTTTATTCTAGCCAGTAACATATAACATATGAAATAAGTAAAAGAAAGAAGAAACTATTAAAGAATTTCATAAAACAGACCCTCAACTAATTGCATTTAACCAATTCTTAAAAATTGAAACGATTCAAACAAAATGTTTATAAAGTCTTACTTTTCCTTTTATCCTAATATTCTAGAATTGCAAATACTGATCAGAACATGTATATAAGTAGTCATATGCCAACTTCTGTTTATTCCCTGAGTGATCTGTAAAATGCATGTTCTTTTGCTCAATGTTCTCAATTATATTCTATTTTTTTGTTTTGCAAAAAAAAAGAAAAAAGGGGTGATATAAATAAATGTGCATGAAATCTTCAAAAGAAATCTTTTAAAATTCCCATTCTTTAAAATGTTTCAGTTTTTAGGGTTGCTAATCTCTCTCATTACCTCAGCCTGAATCATTTAAGACAATTTAGAAGACCTTCTCCTTGTGAGATGTCTTCCCTAAAATTCCCTATACTCTTTAGATGGACTTTCATTTTGTTTAAAAATTTTCTTTTAATTATATCTACTTGTCTTCTGGTAATGATTTAAATTCTTCTATGTCTTGCACATGCTACCCTTTTAAAAACTTTCTGAAAGAAAGCATGAGGCAGGTACTGATATGCTATACAGAAGAGGCATCTGTCTCTACTTAAAATTAAATACATCTATTTAAGGTTCAAAAACATGACTTCAGTACAATATTTTAGTAACTTATTTGATTAGAAAAGGAAGTAGTTGTGATTTGATGGGCACAAAAGAAGTCCATGACGAAGGAAAGAAGAGAATGCATGCTTGATATTCTGCACAGTGTTACAGTCTTGAGAAAAACACCCAGTTCCTCCTTATGTAGAACTGCTTGCATCTTAATCTTTAATATGTGTGCTGAAGACACTAGTATAACTTTTCTCACACATGCGCACACACACACATGAACAAACTCACTGTACTTGGGGGTTATTGCCATAGCTTTTCAGAGCTTTTAATAACTATTTTAGTTACCAAATATGAAAAAAATACTATTTACAGTGTGACAATCTCTGAAATGTAATATAGATTATACTTTAGAAATATAACCTGCATATCTGCATATTTAGATTATGTTCTGTAAGTGGATTACTATTTGACTGGTTAATCACTTTTTATATAATAATATCACTTTCCTAAATAATCAATCATATTTTAGGGCATATACCTCAAAATGTGTTTTGTTGCATTTCCAGTGCAGCATTCTTCACTTTACTTGCACAATCACATTAGTAGATGCTATGTGATTGACAAGACTTAGATTTTTTTCACATCTTCCTAATTTAAAATATATAGATATTCTGCAGTCATTATAGACTTTCACATTCCCTTTTCTCTGCTTCCTGCTGTGCCTCCTGGGCTTCATAGACCATTACTCAATTAAAAGCTGCCATATTTTTTTTATTACATTTAGCTCTCAGTCACTTTGATGGAACATTTCAAGAATACAATGGATGCTTTATTTAACAAGAGATTATTTATTAAAAAATTCAGAAAATCATTGAAACCCAACATTACAGTTAATTGCCGAACCCAGAGCTTACATTTTAAACAAGAAATAGAGGGAAATGTTTGCCATGTCTGACAAAATGTGCCTAAAGGGGAACTACCTGAGACAAAATAAGTCAACAAAACACCCTGTATTTCTTAAAGAATGCAAGTGCAAAGAAGTCTATAAGCTACATCAACAAAAGCATCTCAGTACAGCAGATTGGCAAACACTACATAGCAGCTACTGTTATCTCTCTTTCTCTTCAGCTCTGTCACAGGAGTCAAGGACATGAGCAAAAAATGAGGATGAGGTTTTTTATCCTTTTTAATCTTCAGTTAAAAGCAAAGAAGCAGATGAAAAATAACTCTTCATACTAGCTGCTGTGCTTTTTCACTTCCATAGCTGAGATTTGGTTCAATATAAGTTAGGAAATTTGCATTTAAAAAAAGAAATTTTACAGGGTTTTTTTTTATGGAAATAAGTTAATTTTCCACTTCCCCAATACAAACATAACTACTAATTAACTTCAACAACATAATTGTTTTTTTAGTGTCATTTACATTCAGGAAATCAATAGTATGAGGTGAGTGCCATGTAAAAAAACATAGTATCAAAACCCATCAAAAACTCATTTCTGAAAATCAAATACAAAATTGTTCTTTCTAATATCTTCAATATAAAGAATAAAAATGCTTTGCATGCTATGAAACTACAAATCAAACTGTAGCTGCGAGAGAGTGAATGTTGGAGGTGTAAACATATGACAAAATGTAAGATTTCATTTGAGATTTAAAATGAATTAGATGTAGAGGTTTGTTGTTTCAGATGATCAGCAGAAGTCTTTTGTACTAGATTTTGCAGGAAGAGTGAGAGAGGCCAGAACTTTGTGAGCAGAGTATAAGAAGAGGAGGGAATGTTGAGTATTAAAGAACACTAGTCAGTAAGTATTCAGTAGGCAGTTAGTCAGAATATTAGTAAATGTTATATACATTTTTCCTCTTCAGAAATAACATTTTAAATGCTTACAGAGAACAGCTATTAAAAATAAATGAGAATGCAATGAAAATGCCTCAAAAATGCCCCCAAAATTACAAACCCATAAAATAAATGTTTAAAGAGCACCAGGATATTTATGAATTTTATTTTTCCCACTGAAAAAAGCCAGTGGCTCCCTTTCCAGAAAATGTGCTCAAAAAGTATGCCAAAGGAAAGAGAAACTCTAATATTTTTTAAGAATAAGAATTCATTAACAAAACCTTGGGTAGTACTCATGAGTGCAAATATTCTGCATAGATAAATTCCTAGTGGCCTTTTCCTATCGGAACTGTGATTCAGAATCCAATTTTCATTTCCAGAATGGTTTTGGTTTATGCAATTATTCTTTTAAACGGGGCCAAAAAAATGAAATGCCAACTTTCAGACTATATCAGCAGTACTCTCCCTGCTATGTCTAAAACCAGAGCTGATTAAGCTATCTATTGCTAGGACAGCTACTGCCAACAAAATTATAAATTGCAGTGTCATCGTAACTATGGTAAAACTTAGTGAATATTTTCACTAAGGTAAAAGTGCCCTTTTTCTTCTAAAGTTATACTATTAGCAGGATTGCATCCTGATATAGACCTGTCTTTGGGATGCGTAGATGTTTGCATGTGAATATCCTGGGAACTCTGAACAAAGTAAAGCATGAAAAAAACAGAAAAGTTTTTGCAATCTATGACAACATAGATCTCGTCCTAACAAATAGTGAGGGCCTCGTTGGAGACGTGAAGGTGGGGGGCAGCCTTGGCTGCAGTGATCACGAGCTGGTGGAGTTCAGGAT
>JAUBOD010000924.1:5024867-5052985 GCA_032353885.1 Nothura maculosa
CGTGTGCAGGGGGGTTGGACTAGATGACCTCTAAGGTCCCTTCCAACCTTACACATTCTATGATTCTATGATTTTACATAGTCTAAGTATCTTTGCTTAGAAAAATTTCTAAGGAACTAAAGTTTTAGTTCCAAACCATTTAGTATGGTTTGGAACAGTTTCTTACAACGCCAATGCATGACAAACAGACCCTCTGATTTTAATACCTCGATCATTAAACCTAAGTTTAAGCTCTTCATGTGATAATGTAGTTCAGCTCCCTGAACTAATCAGTATCAAACTTTTATAGGCCTTTCCCAACATTTTTTTTAATATTCTCTTTTTATCTTATTTCCTGCCTACTGCCTAAGGGAAAAAAAAAAAAATTGTTAATTCATAAATATATAGGAATGGACAGAATAGAATTTAACTTCAGTCGAATAACAATCCTGAAAAGTATGTAGATCTACTCTTTCAATATTTTCCTATCTTCAGCTCAGGGATTTCCTGATCTGACCACAGTCGCCATGTATCAGTAGGCTTCTCTTCCATGTTTCTCTAATTTGCGACACCCTTCATATTAAAATCCTACAGTTTTATTTTAAAATGTTGTGGTTATTTTGAAACTATCTTCTATCAGCTTTACTTGATATCCATTAATTCATGTATTAGAAGAAGCAGTAAACTATCTCCTTCTGTACAACTTCTCCAGGGCACTGATGATTTTTTTAGCATATTCCTCTTATTTCACTTACTTCAATTGAAAGATTCCTAGTTATTGATTATTCTTTGTGTGGAAGATATTCCATAAGTTGAAAGAAAATGTTTTGCAATCTTTGTGAGGCATTCTGGACTGCATTTGTGATCAGCATAGGAAGAAAAAAAAAAAAACAGAAAAGCTAAGAAGAATTAAATACTTCTGTCTTCAGGGCAGGATATGAGAAATCTTAAGTGAATAAGGCTGAGTAGAGACTATTAAATCATACGAAGACAAAAAAAAGAAAAAAAAAGAAAAAAAGCTGCTTATTAATGAGGACTTGAGGACCTTCTGCCTATAAATTGAATGAGGCAGAGATTTGGAGGACAAAAAACTCATGTCCACATGCCATATACCTAAAAACCTAATAATTGGGGATTCACACAGAATAAAACAGACAATCTGGATTCTGTTATTTCTAAGCTTACATGTATTTGCCATTATGAGATAAATAATAGCCTTTAAACCTTTTTTCTGTATATTTAAAAGTCATACTAAGAATGAATTCCATTCTGCAAGTTTGATAAACAGAAAGGGACATGAAAGAGTGATGGGCTTCATCTGATCACATTACAGAACAACTGCCCTTTTATGACAGTATTGAAGATTTATATAATAAGCTATGATACTATTTAGAAGACGGCAAAAGAGAACAGCCTTTCACACTGAAAAGCCACCTGGTTTTCACCTCATTACTTACATATTTTTGTATAGCTGTAGCAGATAAGCAGAGCCAATTGAAAAACATGAGGATGATGTGACTTGCTCTTGGTTGTGGAAATGTCATCAGAGGCAAAAAACTGTCAAAGTATGTGTTAAAAGCAGTTTTAGGCTGGCTATATAGGGTGTGAGAACGATTGCCAGGAATGGCACATATTTTTAGAGGTGAACAGGCAAAGAGGGCACTAATTGAAGGAAAAGTCTTAGAAGTTAGTGAAAGTATTTTGCTTATTGTTATGGAGATTCATTTCAGGACTATGTTACATTGATAACAAATGTCCATATATATGTATATTTGCAATGTTAATGTTTTTCATAATATCCAGATTTGTAAAACTAGAATTTCAGTTTGACGTTTCATGGTAAAATTTCTGCATTAAAAGAAAGATGTACTAAACAGTATTGTTCCGTATTGACAAAAATTGGTAACCAAATAGTCTACAAGTTACTTATGCAGAATATACCTTTAAAAATTCCAGAAGAGATTAATTGTAGTGAATTAAAGTATAAGACTTTTTTTGGGGGGGAGAGATGGGGGAGAAAGAAAGGAAACCATATACTCTTTTCCCATTAGAATCTTAGCTTTTTTAAAACGTGCCATGATTTGTCATTTTTTTGTTAATTAACAAAAATAATTCATTTGTAGGTATAATTTTTTTCTCTTTTAATCTGGTAAGGGTACTGTGTGTTCTTCATTGTGTCAATTTTGTTCCTTTGTGATTCTTTCCTTAAATCAATGATACTTCTTTCCAGAGGCAGCAGTTGTGCTAAAAGTGAGGAATTTGATCTCACAGACAGGATCTCACAAAATTGAGTGAATAAAAAGTGGCAGAAAAGGTTCAGTATGGATAAATAATTCAGAATGGATAATTAAGGGAAATATAATATAAGCCATGCTTATATAACACTGAAATTGGCTTCGACAATTACTCTCAGGAAAAAGATAACTAAGGATGTTTTAAATATTCCTCTGAAGTCATCATCTCAATGTGCAATGACAACATAAAAGTAAAATCTGTTGGATACCATGAGGAAGAGTATTGAGAAGATAAAATAGTTTTTAATTACTTCATATCTGCAAATGTCATCATTCCACAGCTTTGCACATCGTTGGTGCCTCACATCTTGATTATCATTCTGATAAAGGACATAGTGGAGCCAGAAGAGGTGCAGAGAAAGTCAACTAAAATGCTAAGGGTCATGGAATATTTGTCTTCAAAAAAATAAATAGCTAATGTAACTGGGACTCTGAAGTATGTAGAAGATAAGACTAATGCACATCAAATCCCAGTGAGCTAAAAATTTTGTGTCTTTCAATCCATGATGTTGTGGAGATAGACAATATCAGTGGGTTAAAAATAGATTACACAGATTCATGAACAGCATATCTAAAAATTGATAATAATAAAAATGTATATCACTATCCCTAAATCCAGTGACTACAGATGCCGGGAGGTGAACAACGGAATAGACTGAAAGGCTTGTGCACTTCTCCTTCAAGAAGAATATATGTAGAAGCTGTAGTGTAATTTCAGCCTCAACTGAAATAAACACCATGAAATCTTGTTTCTAAGTTTCCTAAGCAATAGGAAGTTCTAAGTTTTCCTAAGCATCATTACCCAGCTCTACTTCCAGCTTCTACTTCTTCACCTCACTGAGTGTTTTAACATGGAAATCTTATCCTATTCTTTGTTGCTGTACCCAAAAATGAGTCTGGAATGGATGACAGATGAAAGACCTGATAAGAATATTTCTGAGGAAAGTGAGAGAAATAGTAGAAATAGGGCCAATCAAGGACATATGCTTTTAAAACAACTTCTTAAATTTTAAAAACCTTTTCCTTTATAGGTTCCTTCTCCTGGTTTCAGCAGTGAATTTTGTGTCCTATAAATATTCTTCACAGTTATAGCTTTTCTTTTTTTTTTTCAATCACTGTTTTAATATCTGGCCACTTGAGAAGTTTCCAATGCCATAAATTGTGCCCAGGAAACCTTCTCTGTTAAAAACAATGTGTTTGATGTGTAAAAGCAGTGATTCTTTTTAGCAGCTGTTGTAATGTTTTCTATCTATAATACCAAAGCAAATACTAAAAGAAATGAAATAGTCTTATACGCTTATTTAGCTATAACTGAATCTTTTAATCCTTTTAAGTGACAGAATGGGAACATATAATACAAGGTGTTCTCCCCTTGAGAGAGCAAAAAGATTTGCAACTGCATATGAGACTGGATTTTGATAGCTGAACAATAAAGTAAAACTTTAATTACAATAACAGGAATGGGCAGGAGCTTTTCTGTGATTATAAAACAAGAAAAAGAGAACTACAACCCACAGAATTTGTACCTTAGTCTAGCACCAAAAATAGAAAAAAAAAAGCAGCAGCAAAAGATATGTTACTATTTCATACTTTTTTTTCCCTGCCACTGGATATCAGCCTGAAATTAAAGCTGAATCAAGTTGCCAATTAATTATTTATGGTTTTTACTCTGGGAATATACACTGACACTTAACACTTGTAATCATAAAGGCTCAAACTTAGTCTGAGTAACTGAGAGAATAGTTCCTCAGATACAATCCTTATAGTTTCACTGATCTTTAGTATCTTGTGTCACAAAATACTTTTCCAAATCTTGTAAAGATTAGGATGTATGCTTTCTTTCAATTACCTAAGTATGTGTAATAATGCTGTACAGGCACATGTAATTAAGCATATTGATCTGTGTTTGTAATATATTTAGAGTTATGACTGGCTGAAGGACACATCATCTAAAGTCTATGGACTTAAAAAAAATGTATTTTTTAAAATCAGAATTATTTAATACAGAATAAAATTGTATTTTGTATAGGCTATTATTTAACCTGAATAAGAAGGGTTGCATTCACATTTGTGGTGTTTAAAAGTAGATATTTAACATTTATTACCTTTTCTGATTTAATTTAGATTTTTAATTGTGTCATTTGCCATCTATTCATCCAGACTTCAGTGAAAGGGCTTGGGATGCTATGAAATGCAAAAGGCATCCTTTTCTAGTGGCAAAATCAATGACGAGTAATGATCAAATATTACAGCAAAAGATGAACTACTCTGAAGAAACTTTCACAATCATACCTGACTTTCCAATGGAGGGACTGTGGAAGAATTGTTTGGAAAACTATGGCCTAACAGAAGTTTTGGCATTACAGAAGCTTGCTTGGGGTAAGACACGGTTGCCACTTCCAGGATGGCTGGTATGCACGGATTCAGTTCCTCCACAGTTGCCTGGGCAACACAATTTACCCTCCTCACAGCTGCAAAGGGGAGTAACAAGGGATGGAGTGGAGTGAAGACCCCACAGCCAAACTCTGTTGCACTCCCTGTGCTGGGCCGCTGATAAGCTGCACAGCAGCTGTCCAATGGGAGATATACAATAAAAAGACTGGTGCTGAGCCAGAAAAGTGGCAAATCACTCTATTCAGATGAACTTTGCTTGAATTTTGCTCATTATACACTCATTTTAATGCCAAAACACACTTCTATCCCAAAAATTACCCGCCTCCAAGGTACGATCACCCCTTACTGAGCATGCGCTCTAGATTTTCGATTGTACCTTTAAATGAAAGGGAGAAACATTTTCACCAATCAAGAATAATATTAAGTATGACTCTAGTCACTCAAGCTCCACCTGAATGTAAAGAAAAGAATAAAAGGTAAACTAAGGATGAACAACTCGGAGGGAAGATTGTAACTCTCGGGTCAGTCGACGGGCTCATCCCCCTTTCTCCCCCCTCGGGCTGGAGCATCGCCTGAGAAGACTAACAACTGAGGAGGGAAGACTCCATCGTAACTCTTGGATCAGTCAACAGGCTGATCCACCTTCCCTCCCCTTGGACTGCAACATCGCCTGAGGAGACTCGAGCGCCCTCTCCCATCTTCTGGGGTGAGTGATGATTGCACCTTTGTACATCAGAGCTAAAAGAAAAACACTGTATTAGAGAATTTCCTAGACTGACATCAAAATCCTGCTTTCTAAATGTTGCATTTGAATAAATCTTACTGTCTGTGAACGTGACTACTTGTTTGGGGGGAGGCAATCGGACTTACATTTGACAGACTGTTCGTGAATCCGATACTCTCAGAATTGAGCTTATAGCTGATCAGGCTATTTGGGAACTCAATTTGCTCCTAGGGAGGTGATTGGACCTACGGTCCACAGATCGCTCGTGAATCCAGTACTGCCAGAATTGAGCTTATAGTTGATTGCACTATTTGGGAACTCAATTCGCTCCTAGGAAGGCGATTGGACCTATGGTCCATAGACTGTGAATCCGATACTAATTTGATATCTCCTTCCCACCCACCACCACTACAGCTTTCAAACTGCAACACATTTTTCCACAACAGGAACTTAACCCCCAAACGGAATAAACATCTCCATAAATCAACCTAAGCTTTGTCATGGCCATGTATCATTGATAGTACCGAGTTAATGTCTGTAAATAGGACAATGTTTGATGCATTTCAGAAACTCTGTTGACATCTCTTTGGCATATCATAAGTGTTATATCATCCACGAACAGTAGCTCTATTTTCAATTGATGCCAAAAAAAGTGACTATCAGAGGACTTCATGCTCATATTATGTATTAGGGCTTTACATTGAAAAAGCATTTTTAAATCTCCTTGGAAAAATATTTATTTTTGCATCAGTACAACTATCATTTCATTTCGGCTCCTAGAATGGCTTGAGTGCTAGTACCAATAGGAGTTACAATCATTGCCTAAAGCCCTCAGAAAGCATATGGCTTGTATTTTCAGACTTGTGCTGGTGATTTGCCAGTCTGGTTTCTAAACGAGGCAGGTCATCTTAATAAAGCTAACTTACATGTGCTCTGTAGCAGGCTTTCCCATGCTTCCCTCTCCCTGTGCTGCAGGCATGGCTGTCAAAGCCTCTGTTCTTTTGGTCTTGAGTTTCTTGAGAACAAAGACTACTAATCATGCCAGATTGTCACTCATTATATAAGAAGGACAAATGTCCATGAACAATTGGATAAAACCACACACATATTCTTCTTGGAAACAGAATGTTTGAATATTTGGTTTTGAAGGAAGAAAGCAGTTGTATTACTCTGTCAAATTCTCAAATTCTTGTTCTGCTAAAGGAGGAAATTTTTCAAATATTTGTATAAAACAAGTAAAATAAATGAGTCATGACCACATGTCACTTTTCTAGATGCTAAATATAATGCCACAGTAATTATCAGTCTACCAGCTGCTAAACTACTCTGATATCTCAGGTATGAAAGATGTCAGTCTGTGATAATATTATTGGTGTATCTCTTCTTTGCCCAGCTGCTTGCATTAGTTTAGATTTTTTAAAGATGATTCAATTCATTTCAAATATTTTTTTTGCTAGACAGTTTAATTCCTCTGTTCTCCATGGCTTGTTTGATCAATAAACTGATGCAAATTACTCCTAACAAATTACAATTACGCACAATAAATGTTTCTTATAAGATTTACTCTACATTATATCAAAGAGTTTGTTACTTTCCTTTTCATTCATGGTGCTTTCACAATCCAATTCCTTTCAGATTCAAAAGCTAGAGTGTAAGAAATTGACTTTTACTAATTCACTTTTTAGTCAATTGATTTTGGTACACTACATTAAATACTCTGCTTCCAGTAACCTATAACCTCCTAACCCTACTACAGTATTGATTATATGTACTTTTTCATTCCAGAAAATCTCACTTAGCTAAAATTTGTACTTTCTTAGAGTGTCAATTCTGTGGCCAAAATCTTGAAAAATATTTTGGTACACAGTTCCAACTAAAATTAAAGGAAAATGATAATACAAATAGCAAGGAGACTTAAGTAGTTTGATAACATGGTCATCTTTCCTGCTCAACAGAATCATCCAGATGGTATTGTAATAAATTTGCAAATAATATAATTATCATTTTAGAATGACAACTAAGAGACAAAATTTAGACTTGATAAAGTTAATTAATTAATTAATTATATTATTATTATTAATAATAATAATATTATAATAACATTAATATTATAATACTAAGATCCACATATTTTTGAAAAAGTAAAGAATGCAAAAATTAGGCCTCTAATTCTTGAATGTGTTAGTGCTGTAGTAAGCGCAAGACCTGACAAATAAAGAACTTTCTGAATCTACTACTGCAATGAGAGGATATAGAGAGCTAGAGCACCATATTAATTTATTTGCTTAGGAACTCTATGGAAACTAGAAATAACAGAAATTCAGAGACATTTGTCTTTTTTTGTACCAATGAATTAATGTATAAGGATTACTGTAACATAGAAATGGTGTTATGATACAGTTAATGGGGAAAAGCATCAAATTCAGACAAACAGCACAACAACATTCTAAATATTGTGTAAGGGCACAGCAAAACCTACAGGAAAAGCCTTATTTCAAAACTAATACAATTCCACCAGTGTGATCCTGATCTGCAATAATTTAAGCTGATTTGTGTAAGGATGCAGAACCTCTAGTTATTTATGTACCTCAAATCTCTGCAACTGTCCTGTCTCATCTTTCAAAATGTGAAAAGGATTGGATGTTTAAAGTTTGGTGGAAATGGCAATGAGAAACTTTTGCTTGAAGAAGCTAGCAGAAAAGTGCACTGGGTAGGACCTTCCCACTTCCTTTTGGAAAGTGACTAACCTACTCTCAGAGTCATAGAAGCACAGATATGAGTTTTCTTATAGTCTTTTACTGAAAAAAATACCATAATTGAGGAATATGGAATAATCTCAATGAGTCATCCCTCTGCTTTATTACTATTACTATTTATTACTATGAAGTGACTCATAAAAGTAATTACGCTGTGTAACTATTCAAAGTTTTCTCACTCTTCATACGGATAGCTAAAAGCACACTTTGGGACAATGGATTATATTGCAGGAACAATATTAAACTATTATGAACCACACAGAAGAACTTCATCAACAAAAAGTCAGGAATATGAGGAATTAATGAAATCATTAAAACAGATTAGTGAGTTATGGGCAATGTATACATTAAGAAAAAGAAATGATTTTATGCAGTTTCCCCTGTGCTATTTTAATATTTTTTGCTGATTTTGCCTATGCTATTTTAATAACTTAATATAATATTATTTGTAGCAATACAAAAAGTTTATTAATGGTCGTTTCAAAGGCTTAGATGTAATCTAAGATGTAACTTGTGTCACTATGATGAGTGTAAAAGTATGTGATGCTAAGTAAAAGATGTTCTGAAACTGCAAAGCAAAGCCATATCCAGCACACAACTCTATTCATTTTCTCAGAGTGTCTGTTTAAAATATCTCTGAAATGGTGGGGGTGCACCAACTTTGTGCAAAAGAATCACATTAGTGTTTGCTTTGGGAGAAAAATTAAGATTATTCAGGTCATCCAGAGGCAATTTGGAGTTTCAGCAGTCTCTGAAATCATCCTCAGGAGCCATAAAGGGAGGTATTTGCCAGTGGAAATATAGTTAGGGATCTGATGTAACTCTCAACCTGCTTCATCACACAGAGTTAATGCAACAGCAAATGCTTTATTCCCTACCTTTGTTGCAACCCACTCAGCCTCAGGAAGCAAAGGTAAGGAGAAATTGTTGCTAAATGGAGCATCATCTTGTGTAGGCACTTATTCTATAGATTGCATTAACAAAATGCCAAGTAATAAAATCTTGGATCTATTGAAAGCAGTGCCAAAATTCCCACTGATTCAACCAGGGAGAAGGTTTCAGCTACTCTGTTTCTTGAAAAATAAAGAATTATTGTAAGAGTTATTAGTTATGTCTTCCTTATGTTAATATAGAGTTTTATTTTAACAAAGTAAATTTATTTTTATATTAAATTTAACTAAATATTGTCAGAGGAGAAAAGAAACACCTTATTCTTAGAGGGTTTAGCATATATAGGTGAAATTAGAGCTTCATTTTGTGGGAGATAAAATTCAAAAGTACTCATAGAAGAGTATACAATATGATTTATCAAGACCTTCCCAAAATAATTTTGCTTAATTCATTTCATGAATACTTTAAACTGTGTATAAAATATATGTATATTTGTGCATACAAGTATACATGTACGCATACTTTTGAAAACGAACCACTTCTATATATATGAAAGTGTATGATACGAACCACTTCTATATATATGAAAGTGTATGATAGTATCATTATTTTAAAATTGGCTAGAGAGTTTAGGAAATAATACATGTTGTAGTTAAAAATGGTATAAAGATACCATTTTGGGCATAAACTATTTCCTGTTGATCTTTTTTTCTAGGAATATTCAATTTTGTGAGAAAAAAGTCTTTAAGTAACTCTTTTTTTAATAAATAGATTAGTTACTTAAAGCTACTTAAAGAAGTCAAGTTTCTGAGCTTATTCTAGTGTAAAGGTATTAACATAGTGCAGAAGAGGAGTTTCTTTTGTGTGGCAGAAATAATATAATACATATTAACACTGCTTTGTACAAAGACCTATCCATACATATATGTTTGTGTTTAACTTATATAAGCATGTGTGAAATTTTAAAAAAACTTCAAATGGGAAAAATATGCAGTCAGTTAAGTTTAGCTCCACAAAATTTTTATCAATTATAATCAGTTCATGGATAATGAGTTCAGATGTTATCTTAGTAAATGTTGGAACTTTGGTGAGATTAATCCTGACCCTGGGTCTGTTCTTGATTTGAATCTTAATTATATTATTTGCTTTTCAGTTGTAAGTATGGAAGAGAAACTTGTGGAAAACTGCACAAAAATGCAAAGAAAATCATAAATCACATCTATTTTCCAAATAATAATAACATTGAAATGTGTCCTCTGGCTGGGGCACTTCTGACTAAAAAATAATAACTAACCTGATTGGGAAAACCTAGATAATGTATGGAAATTCTGCTTTAACATTTGTCAAAAAATATCATTTGTTAGCAGAATATTCTAAAGAGTAAGAAGTTTACAGCAAAAGATAGATTTTATGTAAAGTCCCTTACTAAGTACATTCATCAGTTTCTCTTTTATAACTCCAGGGCCTCTACTGTAAGAGCATTTCGAATTCATTCTCATTTGTGAAGCTCTTGTTTTTTCCACTTCCTCAGAATGTAATGTTATCTAATGTTATTTCATGCTGAGATGAAACACTGACTGTATCAGTAAGGATAACTGCTGAGAAAGAAGAACAAAAGAATCGTATACATCTAATGGTGCAACATCTTCACCAGGGATATGCTGAGTTAGTGAATTTGTATCATCTGTCCCTAATGAATTATCTCATGCAGTACTGGCTGCAGTAAACAGTATGTGGAAAGATGCTAAGGCTGTGAAAAAAGTTTTATCAATAGACTAAACGTGGAAAATCTATTCTTATTGACACAAAATAAGTAAATAAGCTCAAACTTTTTGCCAAGGTAGTTTCTGGGAATATTCACCATATGTTTTTGAATGCACTTGAAATATATTTATTACTACAGTTGTAGTGGGGACAGACTCCCATATCCAAGTAGTCCGACGACAACTAGTTCACAGAACCAACATCCCATACTAAAGTATTTACTGCTTTTTGTGAGAGAGAGAAACTAACTTGCACAGGTAAAGCTGAATTAGGAAAAGACTATTGCTGTATTTGACTCTTGCAAATAACGAAATATAGTGAGGATGAATTTCCTAATCGATGCGTGAAGAATATGATCTTAAACTTTATTTCTACTCATCTTAATGTAGAGACTTCTATATTTCATTCAGTGTCTTGGAAATATTGTAAACAGAATATCATGGTAAGTTTTAAAACTGCATGTCAGTAAAACATATCAAAATATATTTCAGTGTTTTCTTTGGATAACAATAAGTCTCTTTTATGTACTTTCTAAATCTTCTTATCAAAAATATTATATCCTATATTATGCTGTGTTATTTTCTATAGAATATTAAATTTCCTAGCATATTCTCAGTTGTTCTTAGTTCTCATAGTCTGCTATATTGTGCACTTTTGGCTAGACTGTGGCTTTCCTTTTCCTCCTAAAAATACCAGGAGGAATAGTGCACTAGTCAAGGGGTAGGATAATGTAGAAAGTCAGAATTCTTATCCTGCCTTCCCCTGCTTAGTAATCTCCTTTTTCCTTACATCTTCAGGCTTCTCTATAATTCCAGTGCTAGCTGAGCTATTCTGGCCAACAAATTTAAACATTCTTGAGAGTTTATTTTTCTGTAAAGATAATTCTGAATTATTTTTCTGTAAAGATAATTTATTTCATCTTATGTGCAATATAGTTCAAGAAAAGATAAAGCAAACAGGAGAGTGTCTGAAATTTACCATAGTACTAAATATCAGATCCACCAAATATACTAAAATAACTAAGTAAAAAAATAGATATTTTCTGAAACCACTTCTGGTAATCATAGCTGATATTTGATACAACAGGAGTTAAAAGGATCCAGTCTTAGCTGAGTTATTACATCTGCTAAGCATTCCTTTTCACTTTGCGAGAAACTATTTAAGTGAATGATCTCATAAGCATTTGTATGACACCATCCTCATGTATTGCTTATACGGGATGTAGCACACGAAACAGCAAGGCTTTTGGATAGATTTTTTTGGCATTAATTCTGTAATAAATGAAACTATCCTTAGCCACTGCACAACATGCAAACAGCAACGACAGTCAATAGCTATTGCTAGAAATGAGCTTGGAAGAATATGTCTTATTTTAATTACATCAAAATTCTTTTAGAAATTAATTTCTTTTTTACACTAAGTGAATAGCTTTAGTATCACCAACACTGTGCCACTTGTTATTCAAGCCATTGTGAAAAGAGAAGACAAAAGAAAAAGGAATAGAAACACATTTTATGACTCAAGTTTTTTCAACCCTTTTCTATCTGAAAGGTGCTCTTTAGTTCTGGAGATCTTCCATTATCCCTCAGCCAGAAAGGTCACAGGTGAATGGCATGAGAGACCTGCTCATCCTCCAGGCAATGAACATATTACTTGTCTTTTTCTTCTTGCTTTACCTAGAGAAGAGCAGATTACTAAACCAATTTAAAGAGAAATATTTTTCTTGATTTACCTCTTGGTCATTTGGGTCATTGAGTCTAATTAATCCTGGATTCTAACAGCATGTTAGTAAAAAAATCAAAAAGAATTGCAAAGCTGCAAGAAATAGAAACATGCTGCATTCAGAATGTTTTCAGCTTCTAGTCAGAGACATTTTCTGAATCAGTCAATTGACTGTGTTTTCCAGGTGAGTGCATCAGCTAACTTTATTTCTTATCAGGCGAACAGAAAAACACGGTAACTTCTCATCCCTATCTTACTGTCTATCCAAAAAAAAAATAAAAATTAGTTTCATCATTTCTAAAGCTAATCTGAATTTATATAATGATTGTATTCTCATGATCAAGAATGAGACTCCTGAAACTGAACAGTTCAGTTGCTAATGGGGAAAATATTATCTAAGTTTAGTGCTCTTGTGCTTTGGTAGCAAAACAAAGCTCTTCAGATCTAAACAACACTATATCACATTAAGAAAACTGTATACTTATATATTAGCCTTTCAGAGTGTGGTTGTGGTTATGGAGATATGCACTTTTAATTGTAGATACTCGTCAATTATTAAGGTATGATGATGACTATGTACAGAATAATGGCTCATCTTTGGCATAGATAGTAATAGCTGTCTACATATCATGAACATTCACTACTGGTCAATTCAGACAGCTAATTCATGAATTCACCATAACTTGAAGGAGGACAAATCTTTTTGCATATCTAGGTTTTCTCCACAAAATTAAGACTTTATTCATAATCAGCTCTTATTTTGCTTCCTACATATCTCCAAATTTTTCAACTGCTTTTTTTTTAACTACTTAATAAGGCATATTTATTTTAAAAGTGAAACACAGATAAAGCAACAGACCTGCACCTAGGGAAGAATAAACCACATAATCAGTACAGGTTGGCAGCTGAGCTGATGGAAAGCAAAGGTGTGAAAAGAGCCCTGGGAGTCCTTGTTGACAACAAGTTGGAGCAATGTACCCTTGTGGCCCTAATAGGTCAATGGAGTGCATTTGGAAGAGTATTGCTGAGAGGTGGAGGGAGGCGATCCTCCCCCTCTATTCAGCCCTGATAAGTCCACACCTGGAGTGCTAGATCCAGTTCTGGATTCCCCACTACAAGAGGAACATGGCAAAACTGGAGAGAGTCTAGCTTAGGGCTACAGTGATGATGAGGGGACAGGAGCACCTGTCTTATGAGGAGAGGCTGCAAGAGCTCGGTTTGTTCACTTGGAGAAAACCGAGGGATGATCTTATCAGTAAGTATAAGCAATCAAAAGGAGTTTATAAAAAGCATAGGGTCAGACTGTCTGTGGTGCTCAGCAACAGAATGAGAAGTAATGGGCAGAAACTGAAACTCAGGAAGTTTCATCTAAAATGTGAGGAAAACTTTATTTACTATGAGGGTGACTAAGTCATGGAAAAAGTTGGTCAGAGAGATTGTGAAGACTCCATCTTCAGAGATTTTCTAAAATTTTTGGGCAGGATCCTGGGTAGCATGCTGTAGGTGATCCTGCTTGAGCAGGGAGGTGCTCTAGATGTTCTCCAGAGGTTCCTTCCAACCTCAACCATTCTGTAGTTCTTTAGTATTCTCACGTTCCTGCTCTCAGCTTATAAAACCATGCAAGCTTATTTGCACACATAGTCTACACACCTCATATTGAGCATAGCGCTAATCATTTAAAAATTCAATTTGTTGCCTCCAATCCACCATTTTGAAGCTAAAACATGTCCCTGTACCACATCATGCATGTTGTGGCTAAAGTACTTCTGAAATACAGATCAGCTTGTTGACAGGTACTTCAGGCAATCTGGTGTGGTAAAGAAATCCCAGAGACTGACTCATAACTCATTTCACTAAGCACTTGAAAAAGCTAAATTTTATGTAGTCCATACCTTATGCATTAATGTGGAATTGTCATAATCTGGCATTAATAGCTAACAATAACAGTAAAAGACCAAATTGTTAAATATATGACTATTACTTATTATTTATACTGGAAATTTGAATTATTTTTGCAGCTGAGTGTCTAATTGCATTGCTTGTATAAATTAGTCTTATTTTACTAACTTTAGATATACTTAATAAATATTGCTGGAAAAAATTATGTCTCCACTTTAATTTGAAATTGTATAAGAAATGATTTAATGGTTTTATTTCTTTGTAATAAAGTACATTGTAAGCATATAAGTTATTTTTAAAGGTGAAACTGTCTAAATAATGTAATATAAAAAAAGTTAATGGCAAATTGATTACATGTATAGTTAAAATCAGACAAGTTTTCGTGAAATGTAATAGGCATTTTTTTCTTTTCATTTTATCAGATCTTTCAGAAAGCTTTATTAACAACTATTTGAGATAATATGCAGTACAGCACTTAAACATATTTAAGAATGCCCTGATATCAAAAAAAGAGATGAAAGCTTCTTCTCATATAAATATCTACTCCTATGTTGCTGCTTGTGCAAGATAGGATTTATGTATATGCGCCCTTTTTAGTAAAGAGGAGTAAGTATTATTCTTCAAAAGTAGCCCATAAGGAATAGCATGTACTTTGTTGTGGGTTATAAATGTGTAAATGTTATTAATGTTGTTAATTTTTCAGTGAATTTTTCAGGCAATGATATATTTATAATCCTTTTAAAACTGCATGTTTTGACCAAACACAGAATGTTTTCTTCTGTGGGTTTATTCATGCAAATCTTTTTTTAGTTCAGAGATCAGTGACTATATAGGAGACTTTAGGCCTGAAATTACTTAAAAATTATAATGTATCTGTCTAAGAAAGCTGCTTTCCATACAAGATAGCCTGCTCACAAAAGTGACTGCTATCATCCATCTATCATTGGTTTCAATCTTCCAAGGGAATGGGCTAATTCATCACTGTTATTTTGGTGACATTCAGCTCTATCTATGCATACCTATTCAGATTCTATTGGGGCAGTCTACTTACCAAGGACTACTCAGATTCACAAAATAGCTTTAAAATAGCTTTAATATCTTCTGTATTGGGTTCCTGTTACTCAAATATTTATCAGTATTGCCCATCACCTACCTCTGTTAAATCTCTTTAAGCTTATGCCAGATAGAATAAAAACAGACAGAATTCTTGATTTCATTAGTGTTATGGGACTTTTTCGTTGTACTCCATCTTATTTTATTCTTGCAGTTTTATTTTCCTTTGTTAACCTTATCAAGTTAAAAGTCCAGTATGGTCTGGTCCATACAGTATTTGAGGAAAGAATAGGAAACAAATGTGGTAGCAGTCATCTGATTAAAGGTCAACTTGTATCCAATTTGGTTCTAGGGCTATATTTGCCTTTCACCCTCAAAAGGCCTGGTAGCCTCAATGTCTAACATTAGTCTGACAGCTAGAGTTAATGTTAAGACAGAGGGAAGGCCTAGAGCGCCTCAAGCTGTGAGGATAGAAAGGGCATGTCAATGGAAGTGTAGCACTAAATAAACACTTGTTCTAGAATAAACTTCAGCTTCACTCAGCACAAGTTTTGGTGGCCTCAGTCTCCAGGCCAGCCTGAGATTTCTCTGTCAGCTAGGCTTTAGGGCTAAGAGAGCGAAAATGCCTAGATCGCCATGGGGCTGGGAGGATATATTGGGCATGCCAACTGAAGTGTACCACTAATTAAACACTGGTTCTAGAACAGCACCTGCCAGTACTACACAGTGCCTAGTCCAGCACTAGGCTTGCTGAATTCAGCCTTTGGACCCACCTAAGATTTGGATGACAACTAGGGTTAGGGCTAGGGTCAAGGTTAAGAGAGAGAGAAAGCCAAGAGCCTCATGAGGGGTGAAGTAAGAAAGGGCATGCCAAAAGAAAGAGAGTACTATATCCAAACTGCTGCTAGGACAATATTCGTCTTTTACCAACAAAAGGCCTGGTAGCCATAGCCTCTAACATTAATTTGACAGATAGGGTTGAGAAATAAAACAGAGGAGAGGCCAAGAGCACTAAGCACTATGGGCACACTAAAGGAAATGTGGTGCTGCTTCCAGATTGGCTCATTTATTATGAATCATATTGGATGACTGTTGTTCCAGAAATAATGTAATTTGTATTTTTTCTTATACACTTTTGGGCTAATAATATGTGCTAATAATATGTTTTGGTATGTACTTTAGGCATTCCTTTTATTTCTCATTAACACAACTTATTGAAATACATTTCTGTTTTTCAAGGACTTTTAGTTTTCTCATGCAGTTACTCATACTTACTTTAGAAAAGTCTCATTAAAAAACTTAGTACTAGGTCACTCCTCAGAAGTGTTGCTGAGGATATAATTTCCACAGTGAATATACCAATAAAACATTTTTATATATATTGAACTAATGTAGAGATCAAAGTTCTAAAGGCCACATGCAATAATATTTAAGCCTAAAATTCAATGTGTTACTGCACCTGAAAGTTTATCTAATTTTTCTACTGTTTTTTTTTGTATTTTCGTCAATAAATAATCATTTGCCATCTGTTAACTGCATGTGCTTATACCTTCAAATTCCTTACTTCTTTTTATTGACTTTAGAAGTCTGATTGAAGCCCCATATATGCTAGAAACATGCAAATAATTGCAGAAATGGAAACTAAATGTGCAAAAATGCTTAGAGGCTCTAAAGCTTTCATTAGCAAAATACAATATACTAGCTCCATAATTTTTTGCTACATTATTTAATGTAATATCTAGAATGCTAATTTATTACTTGATTTTTTTCATGTCGTGCAACAATGCCAGTTAAATGAAAAACATGGATCTATATTTTCATACAGACAGTAGGCTAATAAAAATTATAATTGTCAATAATTCTACTTCACTCTGTATTGTCAAACAGTTTGTCAAGAAACTGTGTTCTTATTTCCTTGAATAAATCTAATGTATTCATTTTAAATAAATTGTTTGAATATATACCATATAATAGCTAAGTCCATTTTTTAATTAACTGTATTTCTACAAGCTTACAAGCTTTACAGACATATTTTCACCATTTTCATTATGCTGTTATTGTCCTATAATACAGAGAAATCTCATTATATCATACTATAATTTAAAATTAATTATCTTCCTTTTAAATGGGGACAACATTCTCACAGCATTTAAAATAAATGAGGAATATCATAGGAATAGGTAAATATCTCAGGATTTAGATGTTGCATTTTGATGGTCACTCTGATGTCTTACTCTTCCTATCATTTATTTGAAGAGTGGAACAGAGAGAAGAGAAGAGGAGACATATATTTTACCTAATTACATTATCAGTAAGATCAGAAAAATATTCTTACTTTCAATTGATAATAAAATATTTTAGATGTATTTTAATGATTGAAAAATATAAATAAGAAGAAAAAGGCAAACATTTACCATATATACAAAAAAAACCCGCAGATTTTTAAAGAATATGCCAGCAAGTAGACTGAATACCCTTTTTTCCCCTTCCTCTCCTTCAGAGCTATTTCTGAAGTCCTCCTCATATAGTACTACTAGATTCTGTTCCTGCCACCACTACCACTCTTTCCTCTTTGGCCCCAACTGTAATTCTCTGGTATCCCAAAATATAAATTTTTACATTTTCAAGGTTATTTCCTTCTTCTCAAAATGAGATTGTGAGATGCCTGCATCTCCTCATGAATTGTGTAGGTAAACCTAACATCACATTTCACTTAAAGGACCTTTAAATGAAGGTCCTTTATACAAGCTTTAAGACTATGGGAAAAAAAAAAAAAAAAAAAAAAAGGGAAAATTAACATTTCCCCTTTCCCAATCTACTTTTTGGATCTTTCTTCAAGTTTGCTCAGAACATATAGTTGATCAGATAAAGCAGTCATGGCACCACATTTCTGCTCTCTGCATAACAAATAGCTGTTCAAACAAGATCCTTCTGCCTTATTCCCACTAAATTGTCATCTTTGAAACATTTTGATTGATCTTAGGAGGGCAATAATAAGCTTTACCATCTTAAAATGAATAAAAGAACCACAATGCTCAAAGTGTCTAGTAGAAACACCCACGTATTCTCGAATTTGTTTTATCACAATCACTTGCAAGCTTGGTGTTTTACTTTGCTCTTTTATAAGCAGAAATTCTGTGATCTGAGGGCAAAGGTTCTCTGCTTTCAGATATGACTGGGTAAGACTGGATATTATATAGCTGCAGCATATAATCTTCCACTTTCTAAGAAAAAGCATTAAGAAATGGGCATACATTGCATTATTAAATATAGAAAATTTTCAGCTCTAGTTCTGGTGGTCTTTTGGAATAGTTATTGAAGAAAGTTCAAGAGGTGACCAGGCAGATTGTTCTTTTAAAAAGTGATAAACTATTATAATAACTATTATTGTTTTCATTCAGATTTTCTATTCAGTATATTTTTTCAAAAAACAAATATTTAGTCATTTCAGTCCCATTTAATTTGAAGCACAAGAAATCAGAATGAATGTTCTAATAGCAGTATATGCACTAATTTTTTTTCTGTCTCTACCTGAAAATAATTCAGAAGTTTTTTTAATAAGTAGTTCAACAGTCTCCTAAATCTACACACAAGTATCAAGCTATAGAGAAAAATGAGGTCAATATTTTTCTCATCTGAGATATTACTAGAGATTGCATATTACCTTGTTGAGGCTTTCAGATAAAATAGCCATCTTGTCACTTGGGAGAAATGAAAGAAACAATTACATTTTGTTATGTTTCTTTATGTATTTTAGAAGCTGAAATTGTAATCTTCAACCAAACTGACTTGTCCTCAGTTGAAAAAAAAATATATATATATATTCATCCAAATATTCTCTACAAAGAAAATATGTCCCTAAAACAACACAAGGCAGTTACGTTAATCAGGAGAAATCTAACTAACCAAATCCTGTCTCTCTTCCAGATTTAAAATATTCTTTACAGTTATGCGCAACACAGTTGTGTGGAACAGAGATTTGTAATTTCTGTTTCTCAAGCTCTTTTATGCTTGCATACCTAAGCCACCTCTTAGTATGCTTGAGATACATCTGCCAGAAATGATAGCTGGATTGTGGTGTCTTCTCTGTGAAAGTCTTTTTTTTTTTTTTTTTAATTCCTACCTACCTACCATTCCTCCCATCATAAAACTTGTTTAATCGAGACATCTTGTTGGTCAAAAATTCAACTCAACTAACCAGCAATTATATTTGAATAACCTTTATCCAAACATCATGTGACATTATAACTACATCTCTGCATTACACCACTCAGCTGTGGCATTTGTGACCTTAAGGCATTATGTTAGCAGCTTTAATCATAATTGACAAGGTAATTTCCTGGCTGCCACTGCATAAAACAGCCAGCCAACACCAGCTAGCAACTTGTAGCTGCCATATTAATTCTTTTAATTGTAATTGGCAGGATAATTAGGTAGAAAATTACTCCAGAAAAGTGGCTTGTACCATTGTTATTAACCCACCTCATTAAAGGATTTGCTTTTTTTTTTCTTTAATTGTTAAATCAGTACACATTGGTCTTTGAGTTTCTCAGATAATACACGTTTTTGTGATCCACTGTGCAACACTTCACTTGACTTCACTTGAGTCTCTATTCATACTATGGTATAGGATATATTCTTATTATTCCATTGTTCTCTTTTTAAGCACTAAAAAGTTGCACAATCGAGAATAAATGAACATAAAAATCTGAATTCAACACCAGTTTTTGTATAAAACACTCTCTGGCTTGACATATAAACTAAATACATGGTATCAGCATTTCCACTAATTGGAACAAGGCAATGAAATCTGTGAAAACAAGTATTTTAAATTTAAGAATATAGCTAAATAAATTGAAATAAAAATGCAGAGTGAATTCTTAATTGTGTGCTGAGTAAATGATCTGTATGTTGCAAGGACACGAAGGGTGCTGAATTCCATAGGATCAGGTTGCCGTCAGAGCACTAACGTAACTTGAAGTTTAAAGTACTCTCCATCGCTACACTATATCTATGTGGTCTATGGGTCTTTTCCAGCATCATTTCTCTTCTGCAGTTTCATTATCTTTTATATTAAGATAAAACTCACGTTAAGTTATGCTACATCACCTGTCAATGTGTGGAGCAAAGTCAAAAGATGTACCTCACAATATTCCCAAACAAGGAAAATGTATGTGTATAGAATCACAACCTTAAGTTCTTACTCAGTTTTCACTCAACCTTTACTCAAACAAAAACCTATGGAATTGTAATTACTCTAGGATTTGGCCAAGTGTGCGAACTATGTAAGTTGATTTGGTTCTTTTCTTCCAATGTTTACTTATCTTGATTAAAAATTGATTTTATAGTATATAGCATGGCTTAGCCTTTATAGATCTCCCTGCCACTATAGAAAATATTTGAACTTCTGTATCAGAAGTGTTTTGAAGAATCAAGAATTTTAATATAAAATCTTTTTGATTGGCAGTTTGACAAGAAATATCAGTATTGTGATTTTTTTAACTGTCATATAAGCTATCTTTCAGTCCAGATAAAAAATAATGATTTCATGAAGAAGGTCACTTATTACAATTTTTGGAATTAAAACTCATCCAACAGCGTACCATATCCACCATGTATGGTGAAAGCAATTTATTGCTGCTTCTCAGTATTGAAAAGGAAAAAGTTCATGCTGTCATTGATTGACCTTTAAAAAGAAAAATGTAGCTGGCTTATGGGTAATAAGAAAACATTTTTTACCCTTCACTTTCTCCATTAGGGTTCACTGCATAGTTTCATAACACTTTTTAATGTCTGCCAACATAAATCAAATGTGCAATTGTCATATAACTGCAATGATCTGATTGTATAAACTCTCGATTAACAGTAATGATTCATAATCATTAATTTCAGATGAAGCAGTCATTAAGTGCATGTGGTAGCCTACTAACCATCTGTATTTTGTCTAAATGATTCCAGATAAGTCTGTGGAGGATTACAGTGACAACTAATGCCCACATTCATTCCCCTCCTTTTTCTTTTCCCTCCTAATCACAAGATAAATAGCTTAGCACACTTTTTCACAAGGAGTTGTCAGTATATTCCTTATCTTTCACTTCAGAAGGAAGCATGCATGCCTAGAAAATAAAGATTGAACATCAGATTACCTGAAAAATGATCAATGTCATAATTAATCTATCATTTCTACTAATGCATGATTGCTCATTGAAATTTGACACAGGCTTTTATTATTTCATCTTCTACTCTGAAGAAGCACCTCTTCTATTTTACTTCATGCTTTTCAGAGTCATCTGTGATGCTAGATTTTTATATTGAAATTCAGCAAAACAAAGCACTGCACTTCATGCATAGCAGTCTTTCTCTTGTAGTATTATAGCCTATATAAATCAACTTGTCCTAAAACCAAGAGGTATCTCTTTCACAGGAGCTCAATGTTAGTGATATTCACTCTTTGGGTTGGAAAACATGCTGCAGGACAGGAAGTAATATCAGGAGAGTATATTTGGCATCATATTTTTGAGAAATAGAGATTTTTGAGAAATAGAGATTAATTTTTGAGAAATTAAATAAATCAGATATCCTCACTTTTTTAATGAAGAGAAAAACATATTGGTTACATATGCAAAGTGCCCGCTTATTTTCCATGGTATGTGTTATGTGCAAAGCTAATTCTACTGGAGCCATTAGTGGAAAATTAATGTACAGATTTTCTTTTCTAAAGACAAAAAAAGAGCATTCCATTTAAAAACTTGTGTTAATTATTTGAAAAGCAATATCAGAACTGAATTTTGCAGGAAAGATTTATACCTTGAACATAAAAATAACAGACACATTATATCTGTATGTGTCAAACGATGCACAAATGAACAGGCTACTGCTTCAACCAAAGTCAAAGCAATTGTAAATAAGTTTTCCAAATAAAAATATAATTCACAAATTCTAACATGGAACAACAAGTTTGCAAGATGAAGATTTTCCATGACTACTAATTATATACCCTGGTAAATTTGGTATGTTGTGAATTGGCTGTGAAAGTGACAGGTTTTCAAATAAGGCAAGATCTCTTCTTATTTTATTCTTTCATTATTCCTGAAAAAGAAAAAAAAAGAATTAGCAACTTTTCTGGAAGGAAAGTTAATCCAATTTGTCCTGCTTATGCATAATTATCAGTAGTAAGGATTAGGTGATTCATTTTATGTCCACATAATCACTTTTTTTCTCACAAATATTGTGCTCTAATCCTTTACTGATATTTAATACGGAAATATCTCATGAGTGGACTTTGATGTCTTCATGATTGTTTGTTTAAGTGATACTGCCAAGATTCTAGTAATTTATTTGATCTGTATAAGTAATCTGAAGAAAAATTTAAGCAGAATATAAACAAACAAATGACACACTGATTCAGTATCCAGGTAATAAAGAATTTGATTTTTTCTTTTCTCTGAAAAATTATTAGAAATCTGAAAATACATATAGTTATCATTACTTGATTATTAATGGACTTCACATCTCAGGTATCTAAAGGCTGAATATGTATTCAAAGGATGAATTTGACCCTCACACTCAAAGATAATATAAAAATTAAAAAAAAATCACCATACATATTGCTCTTCTGGAATCACGGTGTAGAGGTTGCCAATGTACCATCAAATTACCCCCCTTCCTTTAACTGGAGTTTTATAGTTCACTTACACCATAAGTATGTGCTTTATCTGTTCATTTCACACACACAGTCTCCCTCTTACAAATAAAAAGTACATCCTTTGTTCAAGTCTCTGTGAAAAAGTATCGATTATCACTGTATCTTGTCAACTAAACAGCCATGCAGATCCAGTCTGTGAGTTAATCAGAGCATCAGGTGGAATGAATGTTAGTTCCATCAAAGACCCAATCCTTTTTTCATCAATTAATCATTTCATCATGTTCATCATTTTATCAATGCAATGACGTGGAATAGCTCTTTGGAATATATGTTAATCTAAATAGATATTTGCTATAAAGATTAAAATTCTGAAGTTCTAATAACAATATATTCCATGAATAATTACACAGAAATCAATAGGAGTCAGAGGCCTGTTTTTCAACAGAGAACTCTCAGAAATTAACCTAAGTGATTGACCAGGTCACACAGTTTGTCCTCCTGCTATGCTATATCATACCTGGGTAAGCAGTGCACAAGCCTTGAATGAAATATATAGTGATAGGTATTTCTGTGGGAGGATTTCTCTAATCTCTTATGCCCATACATTTGCTTTCTATCAGATATTTGACAGTGTTTGTCACCTATTCCTCGAACATGTTTTGATTCTTCCTCTATCCCTGCTCTGGTAGTTGATTTAATTTTGCCACCTGCAACTTCCCTCCCACTCTTTTCTCTCTTTTTTTTTCTTTTTTCTTTTTTTCTTTTTGTTTCTTCTGGCTCTGTTCATTTATTTTGAGAAAATAACATATCAGACATACTGTATTAGGACATGGGTGAGTTCTGCATAGTCTATGGCCTTGCAGCCAGCAACAAACAAACAAATAAATGAATAAAGCTTACCTTATAAGCAGATAAGTTAGAAGCTGTTGCAATTTGGGGAAAGCAATTTTTGATTTATGATGAAAAGGACCTGCCTTTTGGCCCTGGGAGTGTGACAGAGAAGTATGTTTTCTTATGTTGCACTATCACATTTGATGAATGGGCAGTTATCAGTCCTTCCAAAACACTAAAAGGATGTCAAACAAAGAAACACATGCACTCATACACGTGAGATGCAAGTCACTTGCATCCTTGGGTTAATAATATTTGATTAGAGTTCCTGTCCATCTGCTGGGCTGACTGCAGTATCAGTTGTTTGAGCACTAAGGGCAGCTCCTCCAGACAGCAAGTTCACCAGCTTTGGAACTAAACACCTGAAGCCATCACAGCCTTGTCTTCTGTATTTATTTGTTGCTCTTCTACAGGAGATGACATCTCTGTTGTTACTGATATATGCTATTTTTAATTTCTTGTATCTAATCTGAAATAATCATCAGAAGGTAAAAAAGAGGTTTTTCTTTAAAAATACCCCAGTAAGAGTAATGCATACAAGCTGGAAAATGTCACTATCATCTTTATAGTCTCTGCGTTTTAAAAAATGAAATTCTAACAGCAGAATATTAACGCTTCTCATTAAAAATGAGAAATACCATAAGGCATTGCATATAAACATAATATTACTATGATACATATTCATCTGTGTTGCTGTTTCTTGCTAAGAGTGTACACTTGAGCTTCTAATTCTCTTACTCAGGACAAATCTTGCCATTCCCCATGCCTCTAAATGAGTGGCAACTATTCCTTTCCAATAGAAATATTGTCTCTTGACTGACATATGATTCAGTTACCTGATTCAGTATGAGAATGTGACTCATAATTATATAGTTTTCAGCTTTCTATAATTATTGTCTTCATCAGTTTATGATTTTATTGCACTCTTGCATATAGTTTTATTTTATAGAATTCTCTTTTTTTCTAGATAAAGAATTCATCTTTAGATTTCTTCTGTCATATAAATTTTCTTTCATATCTTACCTCTCTCACTAATTCATACTCTTTTTTTTGTTCTGTATTATTCATTCAAAGATAAAGTTACCATATCTTCAAGCAGCTTCCTGATATCAGTATTTCTGCACTGCATTTATATAGTGCTTTGCTGGCTTGGTCTCACTACCTTTCTTACTCTGAGCCCAAAGTCTGTTTTCTTAAACTTCTAGTGGAAAGGTAGAAAGTAGCATGTAAAAGAAAAAAAAACAAAACAATTGAAATAGAATAAAAGATTTTTTTCTTTCATGTAGTACTGAATATTAAGTGATTAAAGTGCTTGAGTGATTAAAATGGATTATAAGAGAAAGTTTACAAGTTGCAATAAACCGGAAATTATGTGAAAAACCAAACATCTGTATTTTGTACTTTAGCACTAATGCTTCTATCCAGTTTCAAAATAATAAAAGATAGATGCAAAAAAAAAAAAAAACCTCCCTCTCATTTTTCTTTATAAGTTTGGAAATTAATCTAAAAAAAAGTCATTTGTATGTGGTGGGCTATAAAATGTAGAACAAGCAATAAAATACTAGGAAACTAATTCCTGGCACACTTGGAAAAAAAAATAAACCACTGGAAAAAAAAAAAAAAAACAGTGTTGTGAAGTGAAGAATGCGCTCCTAATTATTTTTTAAATATTATTTTAGCATTTTTATTGGATACTCATGATGAAATAGCTAATACTATACATATATACGTACATGTTTGTATATACAAGACTGCCTTTATTTTGCTTAGGTTAAACTAAAAGTTACTTTTTAAGGAAACTGTAATATTTGGCAAATTTATCCATTATAATTTACATTAAAGTACTCAAAAATAAACATGTGAGAAATGTGAACAAATAAGAACAGAAACAGTATTTATAGGGAAAAAAATATGGTTCATAGAATGTCTGACTTTATTAATATGCTACTTAGAGGTCAAAATAGAAATTTATTCAGAAGGGCTGCCCATGACCATAGTTTTCAGTTCTATGTAATTCAAAATGTAGGGGGAATCTCTTGAATGTGTCTCCGTCGCTGCAACACCCTTAACATCATTTCTGAGAATATAAATAGTCCTTCTTTATTAGCATGCATCTCAAATAAATGAAATCTTAAAGTCTGATATTACTGTGCATGAACACAGTAGTGAAGTGCTTGTACAGTTTTGATTCAGAAAAGGAGCATAAAAGTCAACAGAGTAGTACAACATTGAACAAAGTTATTTAATGAAAAGCAAGGCCTGGCAACAACAGGAAAAGAGAATGGATACACAGGGCATATGCCTACACATCCATCTCTGCTGGTAGTACAGCTGTGAACTGCCCATAGCAGGTAGCTCCAGGATTGCCTTTTGTCCATGCTCCTGGCAGTATGGGATTGACTCTTGTGAATATTACTAAGTCTGTTATTTGCAGAGACCTATTGGAAATATTATTTTTGTCTAAATCACCACCAAACAGAAAAAGAACATAGTAACATCCCACAGCCCTTTTGTGCCTCAGCAAGGCAAGTGAGCCTCTAACACAGGCACACTGGAAGGTCCTGGACAAGTGCCCAGACTTGGCACAACTCATCACTCCCTTTTTGCTCTTTGTACAATGCAACCATCCTGTTGTGCTTGGTGATCACTACAGGTAATTCTGACAGTGATCTGATTACAGAGACCAACCCCTTATCAAATGAAGCCAAAAGTTCTGCAAAAGGCTCTGCATAGCTTGGATTCATTGATTCTTTTCTCTATCCTAGACAATGAGGAAAGCAGAGATCCAGCCAGCAGTTACCTATCTCCTTCCTCCCAGGGTTAGCTGGATGCATGCTAGGGCTCGGAACAAGCTGGTTTGAATAACAGCTTTGGCAGATGAAGGCAGCATCTGCCAATACAATTGTCCTACTTGGCATAAATGTTTGTGTGTCAGCCACTGAAACCTTAATTTTGAAAAAAAAAAAAAAGAGTAAAAATCTATATTTATTTGGGAAGTAGCGTAAATGTTAGTATGTGACATAAGGAATAGAATAACACTTTCTTTTAAAATTTTGGCTCACTTGAATTTAGTAGTTAGATCATTACAATTTATGTTTAATCACTTATTTAACAAAATTAGCAAACAGCTTTGGGAAATAGTATTACAAAAGGAGTTAATTGCATGTGCCCAGATTTCTGATGATAATTTTAATTAAAGAAGCACAAGGCAGTATCCCTGGCTTCATCTAAGTTCTGTAAGAAACAACTTTCATAAAAGGAAGCCTGTGACCTCAGGTCTTCTATAGACAGAGAGGACAGCTGGTCATGGTGGCTGCATGTAGAGAAGGTAATGATTTGGATAATATTATCCCTGCTTATTTACTTTGTAAAAGACTAACAATCCTGAAATATGGCCTGATACAGCTTTCCTAGACACAAAAATTCCTATTTTAAATAACACTGCTAGGCATCAGCTGATTAGCTATGGGTCCAGAAAATTAAGAATTAGAAGAGATTCATATTTAAAGTTCTGTGTGAAGCACAGGTGAGCAGACTGCCTTCAGAGCCCTCATAATTGCATTGGAGAGTCTCATCACGGTCCTGTTGATTTTGTAAACTTCTAATAGCTGATCTTACCTCTGAAAGATGCAGTGAGAAAGATATCTGGCCCAGATTTGTACTTTTCCCATTCTTGAATGAAAATTTACCCTAGTTCCTATTTTCTTAGTGAATAATCTATTCAATTTGCCTTAAATTAAAGGTTAATACTGGTGAAAAGTGAAAAACTGATACACTGTGATGGCAGTCCAACTGGTACTCCAGGAAACCAGTCCAACAGGCAAGTTGTTATACATCTTCTGTTATATTTTCCTATGTAAATAACTTAATAATTCTGTTTTACTTTAGAGAAAAGGAACAGGTCCTCTATTGCATCAATCAAAGAACTCTATTATAGAGTCATTACAGAGATGGTCAACGTGAACCAAGAAAGGTCACATCTGGTTCTGGTAGGATAAGATAATTCAGATATTAGGACAAGGGGGAAGAGGTGTAAGCTGAAGCACAAGAGGTTCCATCTGCAGATGAGGGGGAACTTCTTTACTGTAAGGGTGACAGAGCAGTGG
>JAUBOD010000924.1:5053085-5070456 GCA_032353885.1 Nothura maculosa
CCCGCTCGAGCGGGAAGGTTGGACTAGATGATCTCTAGAGGTCCCTTCCAACCTTATAGATTCTGTGATTCTGTGATTCGGTGATCTGTGATTATCTAGAGGCAACTCAGGAAGGTTTACTTCAGATGAACATCAGCAGATGATATTTATGAGGGAAAAAAAAAAGAACAGACTGACTGAATATTTACATTGTTGTTGTCTCAGCTATGCTGATTCTGAAAATTGAAGTCATCATTGGAAGTGTGTAATAGTGTAGTATGGACAATGCTGTATGCACATCTCTTAGCTGCCTAATATGTTTTACTCTGAATTTTATGAATGAGAAACTGTATAGTCATCAATGTCTTGGTATTTCCTATATCTGCAAACAAGTTATTATCACTGACTACAACAATGATCACAACACTGCACAGGAATAATTTAAGGTAGGCCAGATGAGAATATTAGTGGAAAGATGAAATCTGCAGATTTATTAACTCTATTAACAAAATGTCCTCCCTTTTTTTAAATTTATTCAAATTGTTGATGATGTGGGTAAAGCCTAGTGTACTTATAGGTAAGCATCTATTTTTGTCTTACTCAATATTTAGTAATTTACAGGAGAAATCGCCCACAGCACTGGATTGACACCTACAATTCCCAGTTTTGAAGAAATAAATGTAAATAAATACTGAAAATGGAATTGGACCAACATGAGTCCAACACTGCCAAGGAGATTAGAGAAGGTAAAAATCTTCAGTCAATTAAAACTATAAATCTACTATACAGTAAGATACATAAAAATGGAAGATTAAGATGCCTCTTTCATTCTTACACAGTAATAAATACTGTGTTCTTCCAGTGCAAAGAATTCTTACTCATAAAACACAGTGAATATAAGAAACAAGAAATTATTATTTAGAGATAAGCAGGAATGCTGCACTTAATAGTGAACTCAGGAGGAAAACATAGCAAGTTATATTGAAATCATGATGGTCTTCAGAGCCCTTATCCTTGATCTTATAAGGCATTGCAACTCATTCTACCTTTTAGGGTGAATTTCAAGCCCTTCAAAGGAACTTGCCTAAAAGTGGCCTTAGCATTTGATATATTATATATTTTATGAATAGATGGGTGACAATGTATAATTCCCTTTTTTTATTCATTGTGGAATTTAGCTGTGCTGCACCAACAAATCAGACCACTTTAGAAGAAAGCATGTATCTTGTTCCTGAAACTTGGCATAAAATAATGAAATTATCTTGCAACTTAACTCTAAGAAAGGATATCCTTCTAATGAAATTCTTTTAAGTTTACATTAATATTATCAAAAGAATATAGCTCCTTTGACTGATCTCCTATACCAGCTTTAGAATATTGTAAAAACTTTGTTTGTGACACCAGGCATAATTTGCATTCAGGCAAAGACCACAGATCTGCGCTTAGATTCCTTGAAATGAAATATATGAAGAGAAATCCATTCAAGTTTCATCAGCTTCACTAGTCAGCTAAGTGTTGTGGATTTGGCCTCAGCTCAAAAAGAGAGTTCAGTTTCACAGGTTGTAAGAGATGACAAAAGACACACGAAGTGAATGGTCAGTCTAGCAGCATTACCTTTTACACAAAAAATATTCACAAAGTCAATTTCTGTTAGACAGCAAGGCAGATCCTGAACGTGAATTTTGTATCTAAGAGGAACAACAGAGGGATTTGCAGAGAGCTTTATTAATCCACCGTTTCTATAAATATTCAGTACCTTATTGTTGTTAGTAATGTATTGATGGTGTTAAACTTAACATTTGCTCAGTTCTTTTTCCTCCATTCTTCAGTGTTCTCACTTCTCATTAAATAGTATTTGAATACCTCTCTTTTAGAATTTTCTTTTGCAAATAGCATGACACAGTGCAGAACATTCTCTGCATTCTAATCAATGAGATGCAGGGTATTTTACTAGCACAAAGAAAATCTACTTTAAAATGAGAATGATTGTTAGCCTCTTCATCCTTACTGTTGAACTATGCAGACCCTTATCACATTAGTACTTCACAGCCTAGACGAAGGGTAATTGCATCATCACTCTCTCGTAGTCTCTGTCTCAGCCCTTTTAACACGCTCATTCTTTCCATTACTTCATGATTTCATTTAATATTCTCCTGGGTTAGAACCATATCAGCACCAGGAACGTGCTGAATTAACAGTTGCTTTATGCTCTTTTCTAGAATTCCTTTCTTCAGATTAAAGGCCAATTGGCATTTTTTAATAAACAGTGCCCTTTTAAACTTATATGTCCAAATAGATGGATATTGAATTTTTATTTTAGAGTTTGAATTTGAAATATGAACAGGTAACATAATCCTGGCTTTAATAAAATTACAGAGCATGACTGTCTATACAGTATAATCCTTTAGGTACCATAATGCACTTATATTCTCTTTGGAGAGTTAAAGCTATTTAAAGTTTCTCTGTTGTGGCAGTTGCATACACCACAAGATGGTGTGGTGCATGCACCACAAGATGGTCATATCTTTTATATTTTTTTCTATTTTTTTTTCAGTGGACAGATTATGAAGTTGCTGAAAGTGAGTAATACTGATTAATTTTTTCCTCCCATTTTATACTGGAAACATATGGGATTCTTGTTTTTCATAATTTCAAGGCACACAGTACATGGAAATTTAGGGAAGTTTATTATTAACTGATGTAAATCTTCCCTTTTTAATTTACACCAAGTGTATTTTCAGGTGTCTATCTTTGTATACTCTGTGTTAATAAAAATAAAAAAATCAACTTCTGAAAGAATGATTGGTAGGTTAAGAAAGAAAAAGAAAAAGACACATTAGTGATAATTGGAAGTAACAGCAAATATCAAATATCAGTTATTCCTTTAGGGTGCATATATGTATGCACACAGACAAGCCGAATATCCTAAAAAATGCAAATTCTATGTGTGTCT
The DNA here is from genome assembly GCA_032353885.1 of Nothura maculosa. Classification (NCBI taxonomy): domain Eukaryota; kingdom Metazoa; phylum Chordata; class Aves; order Tinamiformes; family Tinamidae; genus Nothura; species Nothura maculosa. Next base: position 5,056,018 of record JAUBOD010000924.1, read on the forward strand.
AAGTCCAAAGCCTTACATAGGCCTTTTCCTTAAAAATTGTATGCAAGAACATGAGTAAGCAGATCTTCATGCTAAAAATAAAAAAAAATAATTCAGATCATCTCAAAGTCCTCAATTTTGTCACTAGAATTCAATAAAGGTATTTGAATAATTTTATTTTAGTAATGGGACTGTTTAGGGCATTAAATACAGTCTGCAAGAGGGGAAGAAAAATCTGATTCTAAAATACATTCATGAAATGGTTTTAGAAGCATATTCTTGTCTAATGCAAATTTGCATTAACTGAAACTCTTAAATTGTGTACAGTTGAGAAGAGAGAAAATCCATTCTCAAAAAGACCAAACAATACTTGAGTAACCAGTCCAGGTCCTATTTTGCTTGGAATACATATTACTGTCACTACTATGATGTTTTTCTTCTATGTTTAAGTTTGTAGTTCCAGCAGTGTTTCTTCAAGGAGAGATGGAGAAGTTTGAGCTGGGGACCAGACATTGCTGCATGAATCTTAAGGGAACACATTACTTCAGGGAGAAATCCCCAAAGACCTAATGCAACTCTAGCTAGTCTGATTTCTTTTCTTTTGCTTCACAAGATCTTTTTTTTAGGAGAAATAGGTATGTTTTAGATGTAAGTAGCAATTCAACACATTAGGGAGTCATGTCATCTAGGAGAAGGCCAAGGAAAGCAGAAATGTATTGTGAGATGAGACTGCTGGTAACTAATGCCTATAAATGGATTTAAAAATAATTGGATTGAATTATTTTAGAGGGAAATATGCATTGGAGTAGGAAGAAAAGATATAGGAAAAATTCTATATTCATACTCAAAAAGAAATAAATTTTGTTTTCAAATCACGATAGTATAACTTAATATCACCAGAATTACTATAAATTCACACTAACAACTGACAGTATAACATGTCCAGAATTTTTACAGACCTTTTTCATTCTTCTTTTCCACAAGCATATCTCTCATTTCATTCTATTTTTATTCAAGGCAGTACTTTCAACCTTGCTGCTTACTATTGTTCAGACTTATATGTGCTTTTTATATGGAAACATCTATACTAAACCTATATTTAGATACTATTTTAAAAAATTAGTGTTAGAATTGAACTTGAACATTTTAGCTTAATATGAAATCAAGCCAACCTAGATTTCACAAAACTTCCTTGAAGATATTTTACCAAGAAACATAATTATTTTTATTGAAGAAATACAAAGGTAAATAACACAAGAATCTATATTAACTGTAAGTTCATATGATCATTTTAGATTCTGTGATCATTTAGCTCAGATACAGTGCTAAAGCATCTATAAATTTCATGTATGAGGTGATGAAATTTTATGTTTATAGATCTTTCACTGTGCTGCTTTGTCATCATAGCAGAGACTAGTGGGGAATTTTCAGAACTAAGTGGAAGATAGTGTAGTAATATTGTAATAGTTGGTGAGGGGCAAAAAAAAAAAAAGTAGATGATACCAATATTTTGCTATTCCAAAATTCTGTTCCGGTCCAACAAGCCTTTATTCCTTTGAGGTCCAAGCAAAGTTCTTTCTTATCAATAAATTGTATGAACAATGAGAATCACTGCATCAGTTAGAACAGTTTTTAAGTTTTTCATACTTTTGAATTTGGCGTACGCCAATACCCCAAAATGAGGTAGATGAAGTTTTCTGGAGTAAATATCGAGGCTAATAAATTCTTTAAGCCAAAGAATGGCAGAAACATCAGAAATAAACACCATAAAAGGGACAATATTAAGAACTCTAAGCATTATTAATGTTAACCATTTTAAGTTTACCATTTTAAGTTTACCATTACATTTTGTTACTCTACATTCTGACCATTATATACCTGAAGTATGATTTAAATTACTATGAATTCATCTTACATGCCATGGGAGTAATAACAGTCTCATTTTCTACATAGAAAAATACATAGAAAAATAAATTCAATAAAGCACCTAAACTTCAGAAGTTTTATTTTTATTATACCTTTCCAAAGCAGAATTGCACCAAATGAATCATGAATGCACTGCAGGTGTGAAATCTATTGCTTTGTGCCTATTTTTAAGCAATTTCTAATTCCCTTAAGTTATTAATAATAATTTCTAATGAATAACATATCTGTAGTTGCATGAAACCAACAAAAATATAGCACTTTTCCCTTTGAATAAACATCTGTCTACTTTATCTTTGCATAAATGTCTATTATCTGTCTTTGAATAAACAGCTGTCTACCAGGAACTTTTGGAGTTTTCCAGCATAGTATTTAAAAGAAAATTAAGAAAACCTTCAAAAATTACAGAGCTTTCTGACAAACCTGAAATAAAATATTTGGCAGCAATATTACCATTGTCAGTGGCATGGCCAACAAAGATAAAAAAGTCTGTGAATGTTATAGGCTTTGATTTTAGTAACAAGTGATATTAATCTAAATTGTTAATAAATTGAAAAAAAATAGTCTCTTACACTGTAACAAAAATATGCCACATCTGACTTGTATATGGCCCTATTCATTTCTTATACAAGAAAACATATTACTATATCTCATGGAAATGTCAGGTAAGTAGCAAGAAATTTAAGAAATTAGTAACCAAAGTACTTTTCTACCTGTCACATATCTGTGCTTTCAGATTTTGTATTTTTAAAGACTTCTGACTATTTCCTGCTAGTGGTGAGAGGCTACCTAGCAAAGAAAGAAATAAACTAGAGGAAATACCTACAGCTTTCTCCTTGCTCACATGGAAGAGAAGAACTGTTCTGATGAACCACAAGCACTATCACTGTCACATATCCTGCAGCCTCAACACATACATACATATATTTAAAGACTTCATAAAGTAGATAACATAATTATATCTGAGCTATATATAATCAGAATGTTTTAATTTTCATCCCATATTTCTGAGTTCATTAATTCTAATTTAGTACTGTGCTTGGTCTTAAGACTATGATGCAAATAGGACATGCGTATCTGTCATTACAATCTCTTTACTCTGCAAATTTTTCTTTATTCTGACTTTTTAATAGTCTACAAAAAACACTCTGCATTTTAAATAATCATTTTGATATAAATATAGGACTAATTTTTGCATTTCAGAATTTTCAGAATCCATAAAATCTTATTTATTGTAATGAAATTTGCCTAACATAATTAAGATTTACCGTAACTAAATTCACTTTGCATTAGCAAGAATTAAGGCTGGATCTGAGAAATATGTATTATGGGGAGTGATATTGAAAGTGTATGACTTCTGAAGAAGTTTACTTTGCACTTCTCTAACTTTCTCTACTGAATTGCATCACAGAAGAAAAGGAAAGGAATTGAAAATGAGGAAAGAATTAGAACTGAAGAATAGAATGAAATTCTAAATGTGAATTTGATTGGATTTGAAATACGCATTCTTAAAAAGAACTGATATAATATTCTATTTATATTAGTGAGAATTCTCTGATATTTTGCTTATTTTTATGTCTGAAGCTGATTTAAAGTATGTCTATTTCATTTTATTAATTTTTTTTTAAATTGTCCCATTTATTGATGATAAGTCTTATAGCTGTGACAGAAACTACCTCATTGGAAATATTTTATAAATTTTAACAATAGGCTTATATCTAAAAAAAAGGGACCTAAGGTATGTGACATGTAATATGAAAACTCCTTTTTTTGCAAATAAATGCATCTATTATTGTATGGATTTGAATTGACATTTCTGTCAGATGTATTCTAGTCTTCTAGACCATACAATGTTAATGAAACTTCTATCATGTATTCTTCAACTCGCAAGTAAAGATCTATAGAACCCTTCGAGACAAAAGAGCCAAAATCTTATGAATACTCAATAACTATGGTTTCTATTAGAATTTATTTCTGTATTCAGTTTTAATATTTTAAATATACTGCTTGTCTGTCTTTATGGGAAAAATGTGTGAACCTCTTATATTTCAGCTTGTCATTCTCCCATCATCACTGCAAACAGTCTGGCACCACCTTCTCAAAAACGTCCTTGGGTCTAGAAAACTTTTAAAGGAGGGCTGGTGGAAGGTCCCACTGAAGCCATCTCTTCTCCATGCTGAAGAATCCTGGATGCCTCAGCCACTTCTCCCACCGCAAATACCCTAGCTACAAATAGCTTTGAAGACCTCCACTAAACTCACCCTAGCTTATCTATCTTTCTTATCTACTGAAGGAACATCACCTTGCCTATCATCATCCCATAAATGCTAGCCAGGAAGACTGCTATGGGCTTCCTATGTAGTGAAGGGAAAGGAAGAGGCACATTTGCAGGAGGTGTTACATGTACAAGACCTGCCATTCCTGCCCTTTGACACAAGAACAGCAACAGCCTAGACTATTTGCCTATATTCATTTTTAGACAGCAAAGGTTAGGTGAGATGAATCCACATTAAATGTGGATCTCATCATGTAAAATCTCATCACAAAAAATTATACCACTGTTCTATTCATATGTAAGTTAAGCCCTTTAAAATGCTTGAATGCATCATCTTATTATTTCCAATATCAGTATGGTACTAGATGGAAAGCTTCATAAAATTATAAAATTTCTGATTCTCCTTTAATGGGAAATATTGAAAATGTTTTAACTCAAAAAATAACAAATATTGTGACCATCTAATTCCTTCTTTTCTCTTGAAAATCATCATCAACCAAAAATGCTTATTAGAAGACTCATTTAATAGCAGCTTAAAACCATTACAAAAATTGAGTGACTTACCAAGAGTATCAGCTGCATCAGGAATTGCTTTTATTTTCTGTTTATGAGATGAAAAGAGAAAACTTTCAGTGATAACAATTTCAACAAGATTTTGATCATTTAATTTAAAGCATTTCTAGTTTCATTTCATCTTTTTTTTCCTCTTATTTATTAAATGTTTCTTTCTCTGATCTTTTTGAAGTGGTCCTGAAGTTACAGAAATATGTTAGCTGATAAAGAGTATAAGACTACTGCTCCATGTATATCTATGTCTGCTGGCAACAAGGTGACAAATGGACAGAAATTTAGCCTCTGAGAGTTCAATAAGCTGGTATTGTCCTGACATTGCAAACTGTTTACCACAAAAATCCTCTACATCTATCACCCAGACCCAGACTTTGCCTGATTCTAATTCTACTGACATTGAAATCTGAAGCCCTTTGTGAGTCATTTATCATACTTATTAAAATGTTCCATTGTGGATTAGAATAGCAATTCACTATTACTTCAGAATGCTGCCCAAGGGCTATTCTATGCAGGAAATTCTAATGCTTTATTGAAACAGTGGTTTGGTTTTAATAAATGATTCTTTGCAAAGGTACCATGCTTTCAATTGTGAAAAATGATGCTGACATTTCAAAGCTGGCGTCAGTGCCCAATATTATGCAAATCCCTGTACTTATTACTGCATTTAAATCTGGCCTAAATACTTCACACTTAATATTTTAACAAGTAAATGTGTATTGGATTATATAGAAAATAAAAAGTAAGGAATGACATTCTGCTTACTGAACTAAAACTATGATTCCACTCCTTTGGAACAAAAGATAAATGATATAATCATAAATAGTATCCAGAGAGATTTCTGTTAAAAAGAAACATAGTCAAAATCCTTTTTATTATTTCTTTTAAACAGTCTAGTCTCATCTTTCTTAAGCCAAAAACTGTGAGCAAAGCAAGTCTATGAAAGAGGGACCTAGAACTTCTAGAGAGGGGCCAGTGTAGAGCACCAAAGATGATGAACAGAGTTGAACATCTGTCTTATAAGGAAAGACTAAATAAGGTAGGCCTATTTAGTCTGGAGAAGAGAAGACCAAGAGAGGAAGTTGCAGTTGAAGCTCAGGGCTGGGTAGGGGCTTTTATAATTTGGTAAGAGTTGGATATCCTTGAGTTCCAGTTGATTCTCAAAGCTAGAGGGACTGCGGACAGATGGACTGATTGCTTACTAGGGATATCAGATAATGTGGTAGCTATAGGCCCAACTCTGGCAGTGTCGGATTCACAAACAGTTCGTTGATTATAGGTCTGATTGCCATCCAAACAAATAGTTCACAATAGCATGATTTATTCAAATGCAACATTTACAAAGTAGGTTTCAAGTGTCAGTACAGTATATTCTTTACTAGTGTGGGGTTTTTAGCTAACTCTAAAGTACAAATGCAAATGTGCAATCACCACTCACCTCAGAAGATGTGAAAGAGCTTTCCAACTCAAGCAGTCTCCTTAGGAAGCATCCTCAGACCCAAGGAGAGGAAAGGAACTCAGATCATCAGCTTATGGTTCACCATTACAATGAAGTCTTCCTTCTGACTTCTGAGTCTCCTCTGGCAGCATCCCAACCTAAGGGGAGGAAAGACAGTTCAGCCTGTTGACCAATCCCAGAAGTTACAATGGAGTCTTACCTCCTCCTTCCCTCATTAGTTCACCTTATAAATATATATATACATTTGGTGAAAAAGTCTCTCGCTTTCATTTAAAGGTAAAAGTCAATCAAAAATCTAGAGCGCATGCTCAGTGAGGAGTGGTTATACCTTAGAGGTGGGTAACTTTTGGGATGGAGGTCTGTTTTGGCATTATAATGAGTTTATAATGATTAAAGTTCAAGTAAAATTCATCTGAAAGGAGTGATTTGCCATCTTTGCGGCTCAGCACAGGGCATCTTATTGTGTATCTCCGATTGGACAGCTTATCAGCGGTCCAGCACAGGGAGTACAACAGAGTTTGGCTGTGGTGTCTTCACTCCGCACCACCATCCATTACTCCTCTTTGCAGCTGCAAGAAGGTCAGATTGTGGTGCCAAGGGAACAGTCGAGGAACAGAGTTCATGCAAACCGATCATCCTGGAAGGGGCAACTGCATCACTCTAAGTAAGCTTCTGTAATGCCACAACTTCTGTTACGCCCTAGTTTTTCTCTAAATACCCCTTTTCCAAGCAATTCTTTCGAAGGATTCTTTCGTTTCAACATGTACAAATATTCTTAATTGTATGATAAATGACTAATTTACAAGTGTGTACATAAAAATAACTATAGATCTATGTTTAACAGATATACAGAAGATATATTTTAGCTGCTTTGGTTATCTGTAATATATTGTACATGCTGTTCATGCCTATCTGAAAACCCCAACATTTTTATTCAAAGATGCATGCAAAAATGACCTCAGTACAATTACTTTATTTATATACAATATATATTTTATATATATTTATATTTTTTCTGGACTCTAATTCTGGACTCTAAGCATTGCATAGTGAAAATACATGTGAGAGGTACTTAAAAAGAGGTTTTGACTTTTTAAAGTATCTATATTGTATAAAAAATACCTTTACTTAAGTATGTAATTTATTAGTTAAGTTGTTATCCCCAGATAAAGCATTCAAACTCTGAAAGTAATTTTTGTACTGCTGTAGTCTTCCAATGCATTAATGACAAAGTCACTTAAATAAAGATTTTCAAGACCACTTGGTGTACACAACAGTTTCACTTTGGTGTCATTCATTTGTAAAATGAGACTAGTAGCACTTCTGTATCTCACAAGAGTGTTTGAGAGTAAATATTGTAAATGCTTTAAGGTCTCAAACACTACATGTGAGAAGTACAGAAATGTGTGACATTGACAGATTCATATTTACTTAGATGAAATAGCAATCACTTAACCTCCTTCAAGAAAATGTAGAAAAACTTTTCATCCTTGGCCTCATCATTACCACCTTTAAAGCATAAAGATAATGGAAGAATGAAGAGAATACATATAGACATTTAAAACATATCCCTTGTAACCAAGGACTTATTCATATAAAATCATACATCCCACTGCAATGTGTTCACTGGGAAGAGTTCCAATGAGCTTTTAAAAGAGTTTTCTTACATAAATGGAAATAATTCAAATACTAAAAAATAGGAGTCATATTCTATAGTAAAGTAATTCAATACCCTTTATATAGAAATACACACTATTACATATTATGAATATATACATCTATTAATTAGTATGCAATCTGTATGACAAGGTCATCTTGATCATCTACTGAGCTACAAAGTGCTTAGGTCCTGGATTCTTTCGTAAGCGTCACAGGGCTGGAAGTGCAAAGAGCACAGTAATTAAGAGCCTTATACCTGCACCAGAACAAGACTTTTATGCAAATATGCACAGTGTGGTGTTTTGTGAATCAGTTGAGAAGGAATGCTGTAATCTGTTTATGGAAAATGCATTTTCTTAGAGCAATGACTGGGAGAGCAGAAAAATTTCTGCTTTGTATCTATAGAATTTCTAAGTTCCAGAACTACAACTTGGGTACACAGAAATCTTGTACATAGATGCACTTCAAAAACAAAATAGTTATACCTTTGCAGGAGAATGGTCTCAAACTGCCTCTTTAGTAAAATTACTGTTGAAAATCCATTAACTATATTATTTATATACATATTTTTAAATATTTAAGGACTTAGTCTGATATCTATGCTAGTTGAAGTATTATTGTGAAAATTGATTAGATTATTCTGAACATGTTTTCTTAATTTGTTCTTTGAATGCAAGGGCCAACTAGTGAGTAATCTTTATGAAATAATGATATGAGTGGGAACAGATGATAACTTTCCTACACTTTCCCTGTTTTACCAAGGCTTGAGTAGGTATAGAACATACCTACTGCCCTAAATGGGCCAGACAGGAGTCTCACTGCCCTGGAGACAGTAGGCTACCATGTCTGTTGCAGATAATGAGAGCTGCCATTTAGGAAGAGCAAGTAAGCCTACCTCTTTTCTGCCATTCATTTTCTGCCATTCTGCTTGTGCTTTCCTGGCTGTTGTATTGGAGACTTTAACACATACTTCCTTTACCTAATCTTTTTACTTTTCCACAAGTCTATAAGTCCATTTTGTATAATCTCTTTTTGAGCCTGCTGATAATCTTGATCTCCATCACTCTTTGAAAATATGTAAATTCCAAAATTCACTGCCACCTTTAGAAAGAAGTACAGTATTTTTTCTGAAAGTCCCAGTGGGATACATAATGATACATTGATACACAATTCTACAAACTGTGTGTTCTGCAAATTCTACAGGCAAAAAAATGTAGGTGGCTGGTACTATTCTTGGCCAAAAATCAGATTTACCAGCTATGTTAAAATATTTCTTTGACTACTTCCCATCTTTGTTTCCATCTTTTTCAGGCAACCTAACTTCTCTTTGTTTGCCTCCTTCAGCTACTTGATTTCAAGGTCAGGAACTAATATGTCTGTGGTTAGAACACTTCATACTTAACCTGTTATTGTATATTATTGCTACTGGCTATGAAGAGAGAGAGAGAGCCTTTTCTGGTTTTAATATAAGCCTAGGGAGTTGTGTTTCTCTTTAATTTTAACTCTGGGTTATATCTGACCTTGTTATTGGTGCTCCACTTTATCTTTGCAGATTCCTTTATACTTTTCTCACTGCTGACTGTTCATAACTTTGTACCCTCCTGTGAGAAAGCTAGTGATTTCCATTTTTACTTTGATTCATCTATTGGAGGGTGAAGCTTTTTCAAAGCAAGAGACTAGTTATGGTTCCACTGGCAAGGTGATATGTCAAATTATTTCTGCAAACCGTTCATAAAAATGCTTCTAGAAAATACCTGCTTGTAGAGTTGGATAGGAAAACACTGTCATTTACAATTTCGTCTTGAATTTAAAACTCTGGTAAAATCAAAGTTATTCACAAACTGCATTGAATTTGGTATTTGAATTGAATACTTTGCTTTGGAAAAAAACACAATATCAATTACAGCAAAAAACACTTAACATTTGCTCTTTTTAAAATGAAAATCAAGAATCCATTTTCTTGATTTGAAATAACAATATATTTACTTTAGGGCTAGTTTTTTCTAATATAAACAAATTTTACATGGAAATGTTTTAAATATTCAAATATATTTTAGAGATGAAATTTAGAAATTGGCTAAAATCAGACAAAATAAATTTAAATTTCTTAAATTTCTTTTGCAGGATTAAATTCAATATTTTCTTTAAAACTACATTCCAGTCAGAATTACATTACTTTTGCCTTATCTTCTTTTGCTTCCTCCTACCTTTCTTTTTCAAAGCTATGTATCATCATAGATAAAAATAGTAAATTCTTTGGGACTCTATATAGCTTTCCGCTCAGCTAAGGCCAAATTCTCAATTAGATCTTTGAGTTTCTTTTGTAAACCAAATAAATAATAACAGACATAAAAGACATCTATATAGTCTTCTTTGTTATTATGCATCCTTAGTAATGCGAAGCATCTGTAATGAACTTTTGAAGGAAAAGACTGTAAAGAGGTTAGCAAGATCTTTTTTTTTTTCCTGTACTTTATGCTTTCACCTCTTGCAGAGCTCATTTTAGAAAATGAATCTGACTTTTCTGTGCTTTCTCTCATTGGCTAGCTGCATCATTTAATGGTTCATTTCAAAATATATCTGTCTGCTCTTCTCTCCCGTTATAGTACTATAAGGGCTCATTAAAACTGGATTTGTCTGTGGGTTTTCTTATACAGAAGTTTCACAATATAGGACCTCATTTAAATTGAAATGTACACTACTCTTTTTCTTAGACTCTCTCCCAAGACTAGTTACCACATAATTTAAAGGGTAATCTTACCGTTTTTAGCATCTATAGGCCTACATTCTGAAATAAGGAAGAAACTGAAATAACTTATTTCACAGCACACAAGGATGGCATACTGCAGTACAAATCTCTGTCTTTTCCCTTCTCCATCTTACTATAGAAAGCTTGCTTTTTATATTAAAAATGTCTGTGAAAAGTCTCTTAGTGATACTGTAAAGCAGATGTGATTAAAGGATATTCCCATGAACAGTTTGCAATTTAATGATTCATATGAGGATATGGGAATTTAGACTTACTTGCAGTTTCAGCTTATTTTTTCTTATGCTTCCCTCTTTATTCAAAGTATCTTTTCAAGTGCCCAAGAGTGTCACATACATTGCAATACTGCAATGCTAATGTCCTGTCTCCAAAAATCAATACTCATTGGAATAACCATGAGCATGTGTTATCACATAACTACAAGTGAACTACAAGCCATGTCATGCTACCATCGCTGTTCTGTTTTTTTTTACTGGTTTGCCCAAATCTTTTTTTCTTATTTTCCTTTGATTTTCTGAACAGATTGCAAAATACTAGCCTTTAAAATCAAAATCTTTATTAAAAGAATCTCATTTTGAAAATCTTTTAACAATTCTCTGGTTTGATCCGCCAATTAATTTTCAAGGAACATAGATTAAGATCACTTCCTGATGCTAGGATCTCCCTGACCTATATATCCTTTCCAAAAAGCTATAGTGAGCTGTTGTAATAATAAGGTGAATTGTTCTCTACTGGTTGCTATTCATAGGGTTAAATAAATCTGAAACTATTTTGGAGCTTTCTCAACGCTGTTCCAAGCTCATTTCATCAAGCAACCTAAATCCCCAGTAATACAAAATCTGCTTCGTTATTTGCCATTATTCTTGCTATCCACAACTTCTGAAATAAACTGGCCTTCTTTCCTTCTTTGCAGCTCCCTGAGAGATATTTAACAGATTATCTTTGTGAAAGAGGGAATTTCTGCCTCAGAGAAAGAGAAAAAACATATGGATTTCTGAAGAAAATAGATTTGTGGGAGGGAAGGAAGTCTGTTAGCTCATAAGTTAGAAAGTAGGGAGTATGAATTAATAAGCTTAGGGGTTACGAATATATCCTGGGAGCAAACAGATTTATGAACACTTGCAATGGAAGGATTTGTGAAAAATGGATGAAGCACATTAAATAAGATGATGGATGAGGGGTGGAATCGAGGCAGAATAATAAGGAAGGCCTTAAACTCCTAACATGGTATTTAAAGGCCAACATTTCAGTAAATGGGTAAAGAAAGCAAGAAGCATAAATATGCATAGATGTATACATATTTACAATATGAAAATACGTAAAGTATTATTACAGGCAAAAACGGAACACATTGTATATACACTGGAACCAATGTACTGTGAGCTTAATTAAAAATCTTAGCAGTCTAGTCAAAACACAAGAGTTTTCTTTAGCCAAGGTTCAGTAATACTCTTTCTTATCATCCAAGGGAATACAGAAGAGCTATATTAATAACTCTTCTAAATTGCTATGCAAAAAAACTTTCTTTTTGTGATATCCTCATCTTCCAGTGGGATTCTGTGTTCAAAGCACAATGGCATCAGGCTCCTTTGTGAAGAGGGGAGGAGATTGCTTACAAGGAGTCATTAGCCAGATCTACATCAAGAGAAGTATCATGTTTATAGCACAGATTTCTTCTGCTTCAGAATTGAGGTCCACATGGGACTACTTTTATGCTCCCTATTCATAGTCTATTTCCTTTAAATTGATTCTCAGGTACAGTGTAAAAGTTGCACAACAGCCTCTCACAGTCACAGTAAACAAAAGACTAGTGTCTTTTGGGCAGTGACTACATTTATGGGATACAGCTTTACTATGGGTGTCATCCACAATGTTTTATTTAAAGCAGGTGAAGCAGTGATTGCCTGTTTACAAGGCAACTGTTCAAGCAAGTTAAAATCAGGTCAGTCCAAGGCAAGCCTGTCACTTTTGAGTACTAAGTCTGTGTTCTTCTCCTTGTAATAGTTAAAGATCACATTTCATAGGATATTTTATATGCAAATGTGTATGAATTAATGTAATGGACTGCTTAACAGATTTTGTTCAGACTCTGTAAAAGAGTCTGTGTAATACTGTTTCAAGGATGAGGCAAAGGAAGTCCAGCAGGTAAGCCCAAACGGTCTTCAGCATTATTTGAGCTCTTAGTATAAAACTTTGACCTGCTCTCTGTATTCTCCTATTTACTGTTATTTTTCTTTCCTTAAAATTAGGAAATTTCAATTCAAATTTTATAGTCTTATTAGACCATAAAAAAGATACTCCCTCACAGCAACATAGTTTTATGTAGAGTTTGTAGGCAGAGCATATAGCATTCTGTTAATTGTAACAATCTTTTTATAGTTATAAGCTAATTGGTAAGATCTAAATGCAACATCTTCCTTCAAGATCTTTTACATCACAAATTAACTTCACATTTTGGATTGATTCTGTTAACTGCATTTCACTTTTGGCTGTGAAAAATAAAAAAGCAGAAAATTGATTAAATGATCTGAGGAAAAAAATGCAAACCAAAAATTATTTACAATTTCTAAACAGTCCTATTCTTCTCTGCCTCTGCTATGTTATATTTAAGGTAGAGAAGAAAGAGGGAAATAGGTGTGGTCTAAGAAATATGTAATTGAGTAGAACATAGGGCTTCTGAACTTGCAATGTTCTTTTCAGTTCAAAAGTACTGGAAAACATACAAATATATTGATGTAATGTGATAATTAACCTTTGCTATAATCCATGAGAAAAAATCCATGCACATGAGATTGTAAAGTTTCTGGACCCAACTGAATCCTTAAACTAAATTCTCTCTGCTCTGTAGACAAACGCTGGGTGCCACTGAAAGCTGGCCAGACCAAAGTGCTTTTGATTGAGGATTCAAACAGAACAAGTGTCTCAAGGGAGCTTGAAGCAACTTCTACATTGATCAGGATATAATTTAAGGCTGTCTGTGGTAATTTTGAGTTATCTAGAAATATGGCTAGAGTGAAATACTGAGGCAGAATCAGTTCCATCTAGAACTCTGGGGAAGTAGTTGTTCCAGCAAGATTTTAGGCTGAGGTGGGCAGAGTCAGCTTTTTCCTTTAAAAGTTATGTGTAAAGTGTTGGGGGTTTTTTTTGTTCTTTTTTTAAACCTCCAGTAGATAGTTTTCTAGTGATTAGCATATGCATACAAGGACACACAAAGTCAGATCTAAAATCTTCCTTAGTCTGTGGTGTTTCAAATACACATCTCTCACTGTTGTAAATACTGCTCTACCTTAACTATGTTTTTCAGCAAGTTCATCAGAAGACATTGCTCCACTCTTGAAGCTATGGGATTGCTTAGGAAACAATCAAGACTTACTAACCTACAAGAGGAAAAGAGAGTAAGAGGAAGTCAGAATAAGAGTGCAGTGTGCTGGCTGAAACGCTGAACCCAGCCAGAATTTTCCAATTTCAGTTCTTGACGATACCAAACTTGGAGAAGTAGCTGACAGCCCTGAGGGCTGTGCTGCCATCCAGAGAGACCTGGACAGACTAGACGACTGGGCAGTGAGAAATCTAATGAAATTCAACAAGGACAAATGCAGGGTCCTGCACGTGGGGAGGAATAACCCTGGACACCGGTACAGATTGGGAGTTGACCTGCTGGAGAGCAGCCCAGCAGAGAGGGACCTGGGTGTCATAGTGAAACAATTCGGCCATGAGACAGCAGTGTGCCCTTGTGGCCAAGAAGGCCAATGGGATTCTGGGGTGCATTAAGAAGAGCGTCTCCAGCAGGTCAAGGGAGGTGATCGTCCC
>JAUBOD010000924.1:5070556-5099022 GCA_032353885.1 Nothura maculosa
GAACTTCAGGAAGCATTTCCTCACTGTGAGGGTGACAGAGCCCTGGAACAGGCTGCCCAGAGAGGTTGTGGAGTCTCTTTCTTTGGAGATCTTTAAAACCCGCTTGGATGCAGCCCTGTGCCATGTGCTCTAGGTGACCCTGTCTGTCCAGGGGGGTTGGACTAGATGACCTCTAAGGTCCCTTCCAACCTTACACATTCTATGATTCTATGATGATTCTATGATTCTTCAAATAATATTCCTGTATTTTTTGAATAAAAGGCTGGTTTTTGAATAAAAAGGCTGAGGCTATGACCTAGATACAACAATGTCAGAAAAATCACCTTATCTAGCTACCAACTTATGTTCTGCCTTTTTTTTCCAATAATTCTCAATTTATTTTTATTCCCCACAGCACAATTTTAACAAGGATAGAGAATATCTCTCCATTTCAGAACTGTCTGTAACACAGTCTTTGTAATACTCTCCAAGGAGGTGCAAACTGTGGATTTGAATTCCCTAAGAATTAGGAGGGAGCTGAAACTAAACTAAGGAAATGCTACTGGTAGTAATATTAAAAAAAAAAAATCTTGACTACTAATTTATACTAATTTAGAAGAAAATGAGTTTAGTATTTTCATTTTGGAAGAAGTCTCATCTGGTGTGTGAATGTCAAGTGTGTTTTTAGAAGACCTGTGAAACCAAGACCCAGAGGGAGCTCTTGTGGAGAAGCTCTTGTCTTGGGACTGCCGGTTCTGGTCAGACTAATTGAAGTCAACTCACTCCTCTTCCAATAGGGATGATCTTGGTATAGCTGCACAATGCAGCATAGTGAAGTTGTCAAGGGCACTCTGAATTTTAACATATGGAGTGTAAATTCCTATAGTCAAAAAATGCTTTTCAAGATTTCTTTTTGTAATCAGAAATTTAAATTATACTCACCCTTTCTGGGATATTTGCATCCTTTTCAGGGCTTGGACCTCACAGTTGATCAAACTCTGTTTGATTATACTGATAATACTAATAATCACACTTCCAGAAGCAGTAAGAATCATTGACTTGAAACAGGTTTTGAAGACAGAATCAAATTAAAGCATGTAAAACGAGGCATTATTATACAGGGAGAAAGAGTGAAAATTGATTTTAAAAAAAATTATAGCCTAGTTCTGTGAAAAAGACTGTGAATTCAGAAAAGAGCAGCCTGCAATTCTGTGTCTTTTACTTTTAATGAGATGTTAAAGATGAATTTACTAATTGCATGACTTTAACTGTAATACTATTTAGTTTACACATTATTAACTCCTCCTTCATTTAACAAAAGTATAGTTTTTACTGCAATTTAAGACCAAAACCATGTGCAGTCTCGAGAACTTGTTGCTAGAACTGCCTGAGATATAAAGATAAACTTTGTATTATATGCATAAACTATTGTAGTCTAGAAGCAAAAATGAGAGCAAATTTGCAAATTATTTTGACTCAGAAAAATTTTGATTTTGACCTTCAAAAAATACTTGAGAGAATTACTATGAAGCAGGAAAAGTTCATTTCAGTTTCTAAATAGATGTTCCACATCTAACCTTCAGACTGATTAAGCCTTGAATTTTTAAAAGATACCACTTATGTATACTTTATAAGTGTTCAAAGGTTTTAAAACTGATTAGGGCAAAACGTGGAATGCAGAAAATTAGAAATTTGGGCATAAGCATCTGAATTAAATGGTGAATTTCCACCTATAGATTTTTTTCTGAGATGAACATCAATTGGGATTTCTATGTCTGATTTCTCCACCAAATATATATAATGCAATCATACTGCTAAGAAATATAATATTTGATCTCCAATATATATAACATATCTGAATACAAGATAATTTGCTACTCTTACTAGGTTAATACTCCAGAAGTGTTAACATATTCAGTAGTTCTGTCTGTTTCAAAATTCTTGAAAACAAAATATCTCACTTTTTTTTTTAATAACTGTTATTTTGCTCTTAGTTTTATGGCTTCATGCTCAATACTCCAATAGGTGTTTTTGATCTAATATGGGACTATACTTTGCCAGTCAAATTTTCTATTAAACTTTTCTGAGTATAAATACTATTTCTAAGTTCTGTGATGAAACAACAGCAACAAAACCAAATGAGATAACCATGTCATTCCCCGCAAAAATATGGACAAGTAGTACACTCTTAAAATATACTTATTTGGCTAGTTTATTTAGGAATAAAATGGGAATAAAATGAATCCAAATGCATAGGGTCTTTCTCTTAAAAACATAAAAATTTTGATTTTAGTAATCTCCTAAATAAACCTGAAAAGAAAAGCATAATGGTAGACCCCAGTGCAGCCTGATATTGGAGGAATATGTAATGAATGCCTTTCTTGTATTAGTAGAATTTATTTATAGAAGCATAGGAGTTCATATAGCAGCTTTTTATAGAAGCATAGGAGTTCATATAGCAGCTTCCCTTCTTGAATTTGCATGTTTAGGAAAATAAAGGCTTTGTTAAAAAGGCAAATGAACAGGCAGTAGTATACTTAGACAGACTTATATCTGCTGCGTACACAGAGCTTTCTTCTTTTCTGCATAAGGCTATAGGTACATCAGATCATGAAAAAATAAGTGATGCCTGTAAAACTAATATAGTAGAAAGCAAAACAAGCTTTCTGTCAAATTCATCTTTTTAACATTACTTTTTAACTTACGCTTATAAAAATACATTATTAATATGCATTATTAAACACTATAAAGAAGTCTAAATATAATTCTTAATAGTGAAATTTTTGAAACTACTTTAAAAAAATGACAAAAAGACATAGTACCCAGTGTCCTCACCTGAACACCAGTAACACATATGTAGAGGAAAAAAATAACAGGAATTCTTCTACCACATACACTGAAATTATATTCTTTTTTAAATCACTGAACCAATCCTTCTCAAACATACTGCATCCCTTCATTTAAGTGTAATCTATCCAACAAGTGAAACCTGAAAGTGCAACTACATCTTTTATCAACAGTACTTCTGACAGACTAGCAAGAAAGGAATATTTACATTCTGTCTTACTCTGAAACACAGAAGTTTTAGTCAAGAAAAATGTTTCCTTCATTGTAAATATATATATATATACATAAGCTCCTTATGAAAATAAGAACAAGAATTATGTGCAACGTAAAAGAGAAAAAATCTTATAAAACAAAATATTTTTGTAGCTCCATAGCTCAGTCAATATCGTACTGCCATTTTAAGCAACAGGTCATAGATTTTGCACCAAGTGTGCAAAGCCTCAGGATGGAGTCTTGTCAGGCTAGCTTTGTCTGAAATTGCCTTGAACTGCCTAGTGATTCTTTTAATTGACTTAACTGTAGCTGCATTTTTTTCTGATTGTACTAATAAGAATCCTAATCCTGCATAGAATGAATATGTATAGCTAGTAACACTGCACCGTGGAGACTTGGTATGACAGCAGAAGAGGCGAGAATGGAGAAGCAGGATATGTTGTGGAGCTCAGGTCAGGAGTGATGAGAGACCGGGCAATGCTTACACTGGAATCCCACAGCCATGACTCAACATATGCAAATGCAATTTTAGAGATGTTAACACTAATGTTAGGGGTGCAAAGAGTAAGGATCTAACATAAGTAAAATGCACCATGTCGAATTGAGCTGCAACATAAACTTGTAAACTAATAAAGTCAGCTGTAAAAGTGCATTATCAAGAAAATATAAATGACCCCAAACCAGATACTAGCAGAAGAAAGAAATTCTCACTATATTTTCTATATTTTTTCTGCAGTAATTGTGGATTAATAACTCTTCAATAACTCAAGATTTGAATTTTACTAACAACTTCCTAGCTTTTCATAAAGCTTTTTTGCTTGTATTTGCCCATAACAGGATTGTGAGAGCAATGTCTAGGGCTGAAATCAGCGCTTGTATCTGACACAAAAGAACACTCAGTGTAGAATAAAAAGGGCCTGTCTTTATTAAGATAATTACAGAAGAATGTGCTTGACCTTCCATGAAGCAGTAAATAGGAGAACTGCACAACACAACCAATGAAGTCCTGAGCTACCCTTCATAATGAGCTTGTGAAATTTTACACACCCCATCCTACAGCTGTTTGCAATAGAAATGTTTGCAAAGGTGTTTGAGACAGGTGAAAGTACAATTCTTCCTTGATTTTTCTTCCTTCAAGTATAATCCTCCATGTTTATAAATTACACAGCATCTGACAAGAATGTTGCTACTGCCCTAGAATTCACTTTTCTAGAGACATATCTGTTCTCATCACCTTAACATCTTGTAACTACTGATCTTTCCCCTGGAGCTATAAAGTGTTAGAGCCAAAATAGCTAAGTTACTTGAGTCTTTCCCTTTTCCATTAAAATCCTTTCTCACCTTTTCACATACGCAGAAGTTCAGTAAATTTATCCTGACAATACAGCAGTGCTGTTTTATTTGTTTGCTTTTTAATTGCCAACTATTTTTTTTCCCATTTATTTTTTCCTTAGGCATTCCTTTCAGCTCACTTTCATTGATCCTGGATGAAACTTACAATAGAAATTTATTGTGAAGGACTTAGAAAAGTTGTCTTAGATCATTTTGCACTAAAATTAAACCAGCTCCCCCCCAAGACAAAGAATTAACTCCTTCCCAAACTGTAACTATGCAGTAAACTATACAACTGCTATAGTGAAGATACAAATAGTGTGAACTCTACTAATAATAACTATTAATGAAAACATTTTTCGAATTAGATGTGTAAAAACCTGGTTAGGTTCTTAGCAAATAAAATCTGTAAATGAACCAAGGCTTGAGAATGGTACTATCTTATAAAACTATTATACCTGGAAAGAACAGGCAGACACAGTGGTCTCTTAAATTGATTAGTTGGTTGTTTTGTTTTACTTTTCTTCCTCCTGATTACATAATTTGGGCTTTATAAAATAAAGAAAATGATTAGCAAGGAATCCATCATGGAAAGTCATCAATGTCTGATTTTCTAACAAGGAAATTAATGTGAAATGCCTTTAAATTACCATATAAGAGAAAAAAAAATGAACCTCATATTATGCAAAACTTAGCATTCTGCTTCTTATGTAAATAATATTTATTACCAGTATTCAGACAACATTTACTAATACCGGACAAGAAGAAAACAGAGAAGAAAATTTTCACAAGGAAATGCTTTATCCTAAAATACAGATTAACACTTATTATCAGCAGTATTTAATATAGAAACAAATAGATGGATTTAAAATGCGGAAGGCTATGAAGGTTCTTTCATTTTGTCACACACACACACTCACACTTGGATACAAATCCAATTTCTCCAAACTATTACTTTTAAATTAAGCATCCATATATATAGAAGATAATAAGCAGAATATGGGAAAGGAATATGTCCTAGCAGGAATTATTTCAATGAAACAATGTGGAATCTGAGTGTTATGAAATATACATCTTGGGCATTTCTTTTTTAAGAAATAATTCATTAATGTATTGAAGGCAACATTCATTTCCAAAAAAATTTTAGACATGATTTGGGAGTTGAAAATCTTAGACTATAGTGAAATGGAATAAAGTATTTTCATAGTGTAATTTCTGTGCAGTATCTTCTGAATTTCCTGAAGATAGTTTAGATGCATAACTCGTCCCTACTTGAGTAGGGGCATCGGACTAGATGATCTCTAGAGGTCCCTTCCAGTCTCAGCCATTCTTAAATTCTGTGTAAGTCTGAAGAAACTCCCTTTCACTAGAAGTACTATCCTTTCAAATCACTATGAGAACACATTTTGCGTAAAATGGAGCAAATAAATACTCTTTTAATAAGAAATAATATGACCAGAAATTCAAAAAGCCAAAATAGTATACCATGGATAGTAATTTCTTTGTATAGGTATGAATTACTATTTGCTTAGCTGTGTTTCATTGTCTCTCTGAGCCTGATAAGTCAACATTTATAAAATAATTCAGTATCAATGTTAAGTTCTCTCTATACTGATAACACACAAACACACTTTCCCTCCCCGCAAAACCTGTGTTGTTTTTCTCAGAGTAATTATTTTTAGGTGTCACAATCAATTTTAGAATGAAAATAATAATAAAAATATTTTAGGAAGTATAATCACTCTATCTGACTTTCTAATATAAGAACTCTGTTTTATGAGTCCAGCCTATTGCAGTCTACATTTGACAAAACAGGACTTATAATAAATATAAATGTAAAAGTATTTAAAATAAACATATATTCTTACATGGACTTGAAAGTCCTCTGATTAATCAGTTTTCTGACTTTTTATTATCTTCATAGAAGCACAAAATCCAATTATGTAAACTATCCTTCTGGAAAAAAAAAAAACAAAACATGAAACTTTATTTCAAAATCACCAAGCTTCATCAGTGAATGTTTTTCACACACTGTTATTTCAAATGCTCATTCTACATCCACATTCTCCATTTTCATCCAGTAAAAAGAAAGACGAAGTACAACGGCACAAAATGCAGTGAATTTAACAATGGTTTGAATAGAAAACGCATGCTACAAGCAAGTCTCTAATTCTTGATAATAATTCTATTGAATTCCATTAAGAACTTTGAACATTCTTAAAGAAAGTCAGAAATGAAAAAAAAAAATTAACTTCTTAAGTTCAAATAAAAGTTTTTATTAATAAGCAACCTTAGCAATTTGAAGCAACTCAAAATTTATCCAATATATATTCAGAGTTTTACTATTTCTATTTAATATTTCTTCCACAGTGCTCTAAACAGAGCCAGCAAAGAGATTTAATTGTTTTGTACAGAGAATGCAAGCAGAACATGAGAATTTCATTTCCTTGTTGGAAACTCATGCTTGTTCTACTCATGCTTTCCAAATATGGCAGATAAGAGTATGCATGGAGAGAAAATTTCATTATAAAGTTCAAAGAAATGTTTGCAAATATTTTTCCTTTTTATAATTCACCTACATTCAATTATAAATAGTAAAATTACCAACTACTGTTCTGATTTTGGCCATGTTGCAGGTACTATGTGTTATCTTAGAAATATTTAAGTTACAGCTTAAAATGTGCTTAACACTGTTTTAACCAGCATTACTTATCTCCATGTAGATAAAAATTGAAAAAAAATGAAAGTCAGAACTACAAAGAAACAGCAAGACTCCAAAAGAAACTCTACATACGAGTCTTAATACATACAGTTCATATAGTCAGTATACATCTTGCATCCATTCATTTCACTACCAGGTTTTGCAAGCTTTTGCAAACCTTTCTGGATAAAACAATGACATAATGCCATAAAAATAAGAAATATACTGTTTTAGGTCTGTTTCCCCTGGGAAAAATCAGTGAGTCATGTACTATATTTATGAATATTTTGAAAGATTTTGAAATCTTCTAATCATACTAGGACATGCTATAGATAGATGAAAACATTATTTTGCTAAATATTGGCCTGAGCAAAACGACTTATCCTAAAGAACAAGTAGGAGATATTTACTAAAGAAGTTGCAAAAATACAAAAACAAAAAGACAGATGAAAGCAAAGTAAAAATATCCTATGACAACCTTCTAGTAGACCATAGAAGATTTCATAAGATAAAATCAGGATAGTCAAGGGATGAAAAATAAAGGGAAATTGTCACACATGGAAAATTCCAGAAGGAAAATACCTTTCTCACTCTACAATAAGAACTTTTCATAAAAGAAGGACAATGAGATTCAAATCACTAAGTAAAAAATAGAGCACAATTTCTTTACTTATTTTAGACTTTCTCTAATTTTAAGTATATTCTCTATATTAAATGCAGAAATGAAATGTTATTTAGTTATCCTATCTGTAATATTACAGATTTGTATCAGTGAGTAGTTAATAATAAACTTGTTAATGTTTGTATTCTTACATTAATGCTCATGTTCCTACTGACATTCACACCAGACTCTCGCACTTGACATGTAAAGTCAGTAAAATAATATCCTCAACAAGCTGTAAAAATATCAGTTTTTACTAACATTTTGCAATGTTTATAACAACCTAAGATTTTCATTAAGATACTTTTCCTTATCTTAAGTTTATACAATATATTGGTCTTATGTTAATAATGATAAGTAAATTACATTGTTTTTCTTTTTTATCATTTTCAACATTAATATGGAATCCATCTCCTGGAGTACTTTCTCATTCAGAAATAGAGCCCTTGTTTTCTTTTGTCAAGTGCATTCTTTAAGTAAGTTCCCCACTACCTAGGTACAAAAATGGACACACACCAATCTACATAATACAAAGAACCTATACAAAAATCTAGAAATTCAGTTCTATCAAAATAGATCTCATTACTCATTATATAAATCTCATTCTATCAAAATGAGATGTGAGATAAACCTCTTCCTTTTTCAAGTTTTTCAATCTGTCCAAGAATTTCCCAAGGCAAGTGACTCTTTGAATGGAGTACTTCTGGTAGCTGATTCTTTCACACTCCCACAGTAGAAAATAAGAAAGAGAAGGAAGTATAAAGTGAAGTATGTTACCTAAACCAGTAGACGAACATAGCAAATAGCTATAACAGTAGAGTGAGGGATAGCAAAGAAAATTGTATTAGGAAAAAGTAGGGAGAAGAAGAAGGTGGGAATATTTCTTATAAATGTATATTTTTGTGCATTTATTATTCTCTCTAGCCATTTCTGTCTTGAGAACACATTTTATGAAACTGCACATATTTTCCTTCTTTTTCTCTATCAGTGGCCCTCCAGCTATTGCAGCTTTGTTCTTTATTCTGATTATTAGTCAGACAAGAACTCAAATGAAACTCCTACATTCAAGTATTTTTAAAAGCAGAAATTCTTTATCTGAAAAAATGTAGCATATTAAAGATATTTTTAAAACTATGTACACAATTTGAAAAATCATGTAAAAATCTTTTTTTTTTTTTAATTTTGCTATTCAGAAAGTCACAGGTATATACATGACAGTGATCACTAAGAATGCCGAACAGCTGAAGTTCTAGATAACCTATTTTCATTTGCTGCAACTTCTTAACATTTCAACTTAGAATTTTCTAGGATTGCTAACTTCTGAAATTTTCAATTTACTGTAACTGATCTTTGCCTGGGAATTTTTTTTTTTTTTTTTGGAAAGTATGATCAACAAAACTTCAGAATTCTTGCAAGTATTTTATGCACAGCTCTACAACTGGCACAGTTGGGGACAGTAAGATTAAATTTGATGTGGAAATAGAAGACATTTGAGGATTCTCCTCAAAAGCACCTTTGATTCAACAGTTATGACTCTTAATAGCAATATCCTATGCATTTCATGGTACATGCGATTTTTCTGTTAAATTATAACTTGCTCTCAAGAAAAAAAATAAGGAAAATGTATCATCTAGACACAACAGGCTAGCCAAATAAATATTTTGTAAGAAGTTGAGAAATTCCTATGTAAGAAGACATATACTGTGGCCCACTGGTACTATCACCATTTTCCTTAGAGTTCTAGCACCTGACAGAACTGAAAATATCTGCTGATTGCATTTTAACTAATACACAAACACATATCGTGCAATATACTTTTTGAAAATTAGAATGTAAATGGCAGCTATGGCAATTACAACATAGGGATTATGTTATATATTATTATACAGTTATCTATATATTTCAAACAATAATGATAGTGTTGTTCTTAAAAAGGAAAATAATGGCAAAACTTTAGATGTATGTGAAGTTCTAAAAAATCATTATTTGAAGAAGCAAAGAGAAAATAAATATTCATAGTGTAAGTGGCACAAGAACGTCTATGTTAATTGCTAACACACTTAACTGGATATTCTAAGCATAGCTAAGTTAACAGATGAGCTCATCTAGTATTTTAATTTATGCAATTTTATATTGTCCAGGAGATATAAAATGCCCAAAATAAAGGTAAGCAGAAGAATACTGTAAAAATATCTGCAAGACCGAAGTAAATGTGATACAATCAATCACATTACATTCTAATGGACACATTCAAAACAAAAATTACCATATTTTTTAAACGTTGTTTGTTTTGTTTAAGATGTGCCTACTACAGTGACTATTACATACCATAAACTGCTCCAAAATGAAAGCCAAAGTATAGGTTAAGATTTTCGACAACTTACTTATTCTTACATCAGTTTTCATGTCAATGAATCTGTAGATTTCATTACAGGAAGTCTAGAGCATACCATATTTCAGCTGTATCTTGACACAGACAGCCTTAGGCAACAAATGAACTTTCTCAATTTTAACAATTGGAATTATAGAAAAAATAGTTAAAGGAACATGGCTGTGTGAATGCTAAGCTGTAGTCCATTCATGAGGCAGCATAAAAAATACCTGGGTTTTATCTTTCTTAGCACAATTCAGGCATCACAAATTTTCTGTATGCAAATCCAGTTTACTATCACCACTCTATGAGCAGACTAGAAACCAAATCCTTCTCATATTAAAGAAACTTCTTAAGTAGGCACTACTAATTAAAAAGCTTGTGATGTACACAGTCCACTCTACTGAACTGTTGAATTCTATTTGTTTGATCCTTTGCAGAATTATTTAGTTTGCAAATGCACATAACCTGTTAGGGAAGACATAGCCATCTCCTAGCAATTGTTCTAGACTACACAATCATTAGAGTCTCATTAAAACAGGATCTCGGAACAAGCACTGATAATTGCTTCATAGTTGATTACATAAATATGACTTGAAGTGCTGGACAGCTCAATAATCGCTCTAAAATAATTTAGATTCAGAAATTGCTCCTCAGTTGTTTGTAGTCAACAGTTTCACATTCAAATATGAAGATTATACTAGTGGTCAATGACTAACCAAATTATGGTCACAAATGGAGAAAAAAATTGGCTTTTGAGAGAACTCTAAGTGAGATTATTATATTGTACTAGTGATGCGACAGCATGATACGTATTTTTAGTTGTCACTGCATTTCAAAATGTATCAGGGAAAATAAAAATAATTATGAGTTCATTATTTTCTGGAAAACAAGAACAGAACAAAGCAGAAATAGCAATAAGAAAGTATGAAGCAGCAAAAAAAAAAAAAACATTTCATATGATATTATTGCATTCTAAATGCCTTCTTTTGCTAATTGGTGAGCCATATAACCAAGAGACATATTCAAGATGACTAGAATAGACAAAACAAATGCAGCAACAGGAATAATAGATGAGAATATTTAAAAAAAAACAGTAATTCCACATCTCATAATTCAAAATGTAAACAACAAGTTACATGCAAAACAATGATATATTATCAAAAGTGAATGAACTTGAAGCAGTGGCATGAACACAAGTAGAAAAAATTTGTTTCTTTTTTTATTTGTGTTTTGGACAACTAATATCTGATTATGTAATGGATAAAGGAATGCTTTTTTTGTCTTATATGTTGCTGTCACACTAAGGGGTACATTTGGAAGTGCTTAGCATAATTCTTATGTAAATCACAAAACATGGATCAGTGGCCACGCCTATGATGTAGTGCAACAGAAAACTTCCATGCATAATTAATGTTTGCAAAATTATTTTCTTTTTTTTTAAATGGCTTTTTTTCTCATAGGGCAAGACAACTCCAAGTAGTATAAAAATTGACTTATATTGCCATCAGTATTTGGAAGGCACTCCACTTCTTTTTCAGTCTATTTGCATTTGCAAATGCACTTATTTTCTCTCTATAGCACTATGATAAAAGTAATATGTTTGATTTCAAAATTCAATTAAGTTTCTTATGTTTGTACGTTATAACATTGTCATTACTTTTTTTTCTATCCTCCATAAAGTGACTGTCAATATTTGTACAGTATTTATATTCCCTACTACAATTCACCTTTTATGCAATGACATTGCAGACGATAATTTATACAAAGAGTGTATTTCTACTTTATAAAAATGAATTTTTTTACCTTTTTCAGCACAAACATAGTAATTAGGTTTTATTATTGTATTACAATCAACAAAGTTTTATACATATATATATATATATATACACACATATACATATACACACTTAGACAGTAGTAAATGTTACTACTGTCTAAGTAGTAAGTTACTCTCAACAAGTTATCATCTGCCAAAAAATGGAGAAATATATATCTAGGCTGAGAAGCAAGCTAAATCACTTTGTGAACACACTTAATCACACAGTTAATAAAAATCTGAAGAATAGATGAAACAAAATGCCATGCTGAATTGTCAAGCTTTATACAACAATTTGAGATAAACATAACAAGAAAAGTCAATGATCTTCTCAGAAAACAACATGCATAAAAGCAAGTTGATGTGAATGTCAGATTCCACAATGATCAGGCTTTTAAAGGGGAAAAAGGATGAAAATTAAAAATAAGAGGATATTTAACACTGATCAATTTAGAAATTTGCTACAAATCTTGACTGAGAGTGATGAAAGATCTCTTCGATACAAAAGGCAGTATTTTTCATCAGTGTAACTGTAGTCTTTTTTCTAATTTTCTTTTTCAAACTGAGTACTCTCCACATGATATGTGCTGCACTCCTTCCTGTTTTCTCCTTCCTGTTTTTTTTATAATCAATTTTGTTTTAAATTAAACAAGGTGTGTTCTGTGCAAATCAGCACATTTTAATTTCTAAAGTGAGAATGAAGAGACTTTCCATCATGCTTGGAAGTTCTCCATCCAAAGTAAACCAGTGGAAACACTGGTGTCACTCGTAAAACTGTGCTACAAAAACAAGCATAGAAGGTGTCAATAGACCTATGGCAAATATGCAAGGGAAGAACAATGTTCAAAAGGGAATATCCTTCATTTACTGCATATTCTCAATATATTCCTGCAGACGCACTCAACGCTTCAATCTGCTGCCAGGTCAGTTATCTCCGTTGGTTATCTCTGCATTGCTGAATTAAAGAAGCTTGCAGCCAGACTCCTGGTCTCGTTGCACAGTGCTACTTTTCCAGTGAAGGCTGTGCATGTCCATATCTACACAGGACACACACTGGGACCACTGTGGATTCTATTGGTTAACCTGGAACCTCAGGACAATTTTTGAGTATATTGTTATTTAAAAAAAAAAAGAAAATCCAAGAAATAAATAAAATATTTTTCTTAGTATTTTGCCCTTCTCTATTGATTTAATATTATTTTCAATAGCATCTATACCAAACTTCTAGGGAACTTAGTGGTATCAGAAACATAATATCTTTGACTAGACATATTACTTAACATATTTTACATTGGAAGAAAAAGTAAAAAAAAATATATTTTTCTATTAATAAAAATATTGTCTTTTTAAAAGGCATATAATAAGCAATTTACTACGCCAAAATCTTCAGGTGAGCCAATATCTAGTACAAAAGAGGTTACTTAAAAACCGTGATGCTTGAGGAGTTAACTTCCTCCTTACTTTCCGGAGACTTGTTAACTTTTATTTCCTTGCCTATTTTATCTTTATTTTTTTTATCCATCTCTTAGTCTATCTTATCATGTAGGGGGTAGTCTTTTTTTCTCAGTCACTTGGCAGTATTTTTGCAGCTACTTTGCAGTCAGTATTATTCAATATAAATGCACATAGTGACAATGAGGGCTCTTTAAAGGACTGCACACAATGACCAACATGATCAGCTTGAGCTCCTTTGCTGCAAACCTCCACATCTTTTATACACTCCAGAGCTAGTCACATGTCTGCTAACATTCTCGGATTAGTGCATTGCCAGATGTCCTGTGACCTTATGCTGATGCTGATAGGCTGGAGCAAGCTGTTCACAGGGTGACTGCGTTTTCTGCCTGGCTGGGTACATCCTTTCTGATTGGTGCATCTGGGAGTTGGTTACTTTGTGTTTTCTCCACCCCTCCTTGCCCTTGAGTGTCCTTCTTCATCTAGGTTTGCTTTATTTCAAATGGTGGGTTGCTCAGATACATTGCATCCAAATGCCCATTATCTTGTAAGAATTCCCCAAAAATATGGGAATCAGTATTTCTTCTTTAATGGAAAACTTCACTTTTCCATATCCGCTTTTGCATAAGCATGGCAAATTGCTCACCGTCACACTGTCCATATGGACTTGAAGTTCATTTTGGTAACTTCAAGTTACCAAAATAGAAGCACTCCTGAAACCTGTATAACTTTGTCGGACTTTCACAGAAATGCAGGCTACATTGAAAAGACATTCTTTGAATTACTCATGAAAGAAACTGATATCTAGGTCTCTAAATTCCCCAAAGCCATATTTGAAATACTCTGGGCTATTCCTAGTAGTTTGTTTTTTATGGTTGAAGTTGGTATGTAGATCCTATTAGGATATGTTTTGCTTTTATTAGAAGCTGTTCTCAAATAAAAGATAACTCATTTGGGATTTTTTCAAACATTTTAATTAGCCCAATCCTCATCACTTTTTTTTTTTCTCTTTCAGTTTGTTCAATTGTTATAGATATGCATGTATTCTTGCTCTGTTCTTATCGTCTTTCCTAGATAAGTATTTTCAAAAACTGTCTGAACCAATGTACAAAACCTTTTATCCAGATAAAAATCTACCTTTTTGTGTGTCTACCTTTCGTAGGCTTTCATGATCTACTAACAAGACCATGAAGAAGAATTAGAAAACCTATTTATGACTCATTTTACTACATTTACAGTGATTTCAGTTCACATGGTACAATACGGTACCAGTATGCATTATTCTCAGATTAAGCCGATAGCAAAAGTGCTGTATCTCACTCTCTACAGTTTGACAAGTTATGAGTTCAGCTTCGTGAACCGCCCACAAATTTCTACAACTTGAAATGTTTTGGCCCAGAGTTGTCTATTCTGTGCAAAACAGTGTAATATAGATGCACTGTTCTCTCATTTTAATGCTGAGCTTAGTAGTTCCTTAAAATTTATGTGCTGATGTGGTAGCAAAATCCGTGTAAATTTTAAAAAAGGAATACATATATTTTGAATATAATTATATCATCTGAAGGAACATTTGAAATTACAAGAACATCTTATGAAATCAGCACGAAGTCACAGCAAAAAAAAGGGTCTTCAAGTTGAGCACAGAATGATATGAAAAAATGATTCTCGTTACATGTGTCACAATAGCCAAGTCACAAAGATTTCTGACGCAAGTTAATATAGTACTGAGTTCTGCATTACTTTGTTCTGCAACTGCTGGAAAGTAGAGAAAAACAGTGAAAAAAGACTACTGTATAAGATTTATCTGTATAAAATAACAGACTTCTTAATACCAAAATTTTCCATTTTAAATTCCATTTTTAAACATGAACAGTTATATCCTATTTTATATAAATATCTCTTACCAATGTAAATTTTATCTACTGACTTTTTTTTTTTAATGACAGTGTTTCATAAGCATTTTTCACCATTTGCCCAATAGTCCATCACCTCAGTCTGGTTATCATTTATTTATAAAACAAGAAAATCATATCCTAGGGCAATGCACTGCAGGAATATTTCATGTTTAAATGACAGTCACTGAAGGAACAAGACATGGTACAAAAATAATGCCAGTGAATAAGCATTTCCATTATAAGAATGCATTAAACTGATGCTTTACCAAATTTCTTTGATGTTGTGTATCATTTATCAACAACATGAAGGATATGAAAGTTTTATTCAGAATGACTGATTTATTAAATCTGTATCTTTATATCTATTTCACATAAAATATAGATAAAAACAATAATTATACTTTTTAATTTTCATTTTTATTATAACAGAGTAAATATATTCTTTCTGAGTATGTGTCTTTACATTTCTGGAGTTAGAAAGGAGTAACATTGTTAGCTAAGATTAGCCAAAGTTATCAAAATGAAGACTTTCTAGCACGTTATTATTTTTTTTTCAGACTAGAGTTCATAAAAATCAAATATAATCTATGTATTTGAAACAAGGAACTGATTTAGCAGGGAAGCATGAAATAATAATTATGTTTAAAATATTCTAAAGCATAAGGAAAACAGAAACTGATTTATTAGACATCAATTGCTTCATTTTGGTCTTGTCTTTGTACCTGTGTTATTTAAACTGTCATTGATCTTTAATGCTTTCTTAAAGTTTCTCTTTCCTTCATAGTCTCATATTCCTATAGTAGCTGTTAGAGTATCTTTCACATTATTGCACTAGCTGATACTGTTAGCTAAATTAATAGAAATATTTCAAAAGAAGTTGTGTCAAAAGAATTTGTGAGGCGTTATGTCAGCTTTACAATTACTGCAGAATGTGGTAGTACAATTGCAAACTGCTTTCTCAGACCTGCTAGCTTAAAGAATGACTTCTTTCTGAGGAAGAACTTCTTTCCTGTGAGGGTGATAGAGCCCTGGAACAGGCTGTCCAGGGAGGCTGCGGATTCTCCTTCCTGGAGGTCTTTCAAATCCACCTAGATACCACCCTGTGCCACATGTTTTAGGTGTCCCTGCTGGAGCAGGAGGCTGGTCTAGAAGATCTCTAGAGATCCGTTCCAAACTTAAACATTCTGTGATTTTAACATTATTCATAGGAATTTTATTAGATAGAAAATATCGTCACAGGAATAATTTATATTCAGAGCAACCAATCAGATTCTCTCTGGTATATCAAGTATAAATTGAATGGGGTGAGGATGAAGGAGTATTGAAAGAGTAAACTTTGCTAGACAGTGTGAAAATACCCACTAGTATGATTTCCTTATGGTTTCCTGTCAAAATAACATGGTGTTTGAAACTAAAATATAAGTATCTTCAGTTATTAAACTATATTGAAAAGAAGCCTGTGCATTTTCCAGAGAATTTAATGACACAGTGAACTAAAGCTAGCATGTAGAACCACAAATAAAATTGACTATGCTGCCAATTGGATGTGAAATAATTAATACAGAGATGTCAAAAAACATAGGTAATTTATCTGTCTTCTATACAGGAACCATCACAGTGGAATTCAACACAGCAGAGCTCATAGCAACCTTCACATACACCTCAGAGTAGACAGAAATATTTCTGCAGCCCCCTTGTATTTTGCACTTCAGAATGAAAGAGCTCTTGCACTTTACTTTCCATGAATTGGTCAAATGTATTGGTGTTTATACATTGTCCTTTAATGTTTTAAATGAAGTTTAAAATGTACAGGTCAGGACACTGATTTCTGATGGTAATATTTGAAAATTGATAAAAAACATTACATTTTTTCGGGTATTCCTGTTGGTTTTGTTTGTTCCCCTTTCCCTTCTCTCCTCATGGCAGATTATTTTCCACTCCTGCATTTCCATTAATAATTTACAAAATGAAACTCAGCTTTTGTCATTGAAACCTCTCCAAGAGCACAAGCAATTTAGTGCCTACCTTGGCAATCTCATTGGGCCCGTTAATTATTTTGAACTGCATGCTTTCTTGGCAAAGGAAACTTTGCTACAAATTTCTACCATTTCTACTGAAAGCTCTCTTCATAGCGCGTAAGTCTGTGAATTCACTAATTCAATCCAATACTGATTGAGCTGAGTACAAATGTACAATATGTGCAGCATTGAAAAATCAGTCTCAGGCAGCTTGAACTGAAGAAGCAGGATCAATCATTCAATTTGTGCCAACTCTTTCATGCTCAAAGATAAGCATCTATTCATACAACTGAAAGGATCTTTCACATCTGTAAGCTGCTTTTCTACCTGACTGTGGAAACAATCAGGTAATTAGGCGTGCTCTTAGGGGTCTAAATAGCACCAACTGTGCCTGCAAATCATTGTATGTGCAAAAATAAAACAAGAACTAAAGCTCATGAAATTATACTACACAGCTTAAAAGGCTATTTTTTTTCTTAAAAGTGGTGTTTATTTGTATAATGAAGAGGAAAAAAACACAGATTTCTACATGGTGCACAGGCATGTGGGCAGGAAATTTCATCATACAAGGTGTCTGGGCAAATCCAGAGGGAATTAACAATCTGCTCTATTCAAGAACATCTAAAAAACAATGCCATCTGGTGTTAAGCAGAATTCTAGCCAAGAGCTGGCAGCAAAATAGGTTTGACAACCTTGACATAAAAACTACTTATTCTCAGTGCCAATTATTCTCTCCTCGCCAGTTCAAAAGCGGCTCTCCAAGAACGGCATTTAGCCCCCACTAGCATCTGAAACAACATACACAATCTTTACACCTCAGAGATTAAAGTAAAAACACTTATGCAAAGTACCAAATATAAATGACAGAAGAATCCACATAGATACACCAAATACTGAATCATGCAGTTCACTATATTTGGTACTAATAAGAAGTGGCATTTTCCATTGAACATCAAATAAATACAGAAAAATGGTCACTACTCTAGAGGGGATTTCAGAACTTAAAAATTATTGGAATCAGTAATCACTAAGTCAAAATTATATTTTCTATTTTGAAGGAGGCTTAGTTGAGTTTTTTTTTCCCTGAAGAAATGCAAATCTTTCTCAGCACTCTTTGCCTTTCTGAAAGCATTTTCTTACCTTAGTGACACATAAACAGATAAAACTTTAAGAACAATTTCTTTCAGGATACTAATTGTCTTTATTATTGAAGACAAAAATCTCCTCTAGCTAGTCAAATACTTTCAAGTATTTTCAGATACTGTTTAGCCTATTTCAAGTATAAAGTCAAATCACATGAAACAGTTTCATAGTATTTTATTTTGCAGGAAAAGCTAAGACAGAAACAAGACTTTATCTATTAAAGTCTATCGGTTTTACAGAGTTATAGTTCCTGTGAACAGAGAGAAGTACTAAACAGTTTGTCTTCCTTTAATTGCAAGAACTTCATATAAAGAAGTAGCATTGAAGAATTAGTTGTATTTTAAGTTAAAGGTTGAATGATCAAGGTGAAGCTGAGGAGAAAGAAGATTCTAGGAAGACAGAAATGG
The DNA here is from genome assembly GCA_032353885.1 of Nothura maculosa. NCBI lineage: Eukaryota > Metazoa > Chordata > Aves > Tinamiformes > Tinamidae > Nothura > Nothura maculosa. The sequence goes on from JAUBOD010000924.1 coordinate 5,089,395, forward strand.
TCATCTTCCAGTTCAGTACATATCTGTGTTAATCTAAAAAGATTAGCCACTTCTTGTGCCTCTTTTTTTCTTTTCTTTTAAGCTCTCAAATACAACAACATAAATACAACATGAAAGGCAAAAACTTTAGGAGCTCTCAAACAACGTGATTTCCATCTTCAAAGGTATTAACACATATGATTACATAGGATTCAATTTTCCAATATATCCAAAAAAGTACAGTGCATAATTTTTATATTTTATATCATATCATCATAACATCTATGTATGCAAAGTTTTATCAGATGACTTGTGGTAGCCATGAGCCTTGCCAGATGGACTGCTTATGCTCAGTTATTCTTTTATTATTGTTAATAAAATCTTACAAAGATAATCATAGAAAAATCTAAGAAAATATGTTACATATTTGAGTTAAAAATGTATGAGACTTAAATTTTGGTTTATACTGAGTATTTGCCTCCTAAGAATAAATATGTCCTTTAGAGGGGTATAGGTAGTCGTATACTGTCAATTAATCAAAAAAAATTAATCTCCTTAAAATTGGATTATAAAGAATATAGTGATGATAATTGCAACATATAACAAATGACCCTGCATAACAGATTGCTTTCTTGTTCATTATCTCCACCTGTGTATTCTTCCTAACCACAATATTATTACCTCTTTCAGCAGGAAACTAGGAAGTGAAAAGGGAAGAGCAGTATGGATGTACTTATCTTTACTATCAAAGAATGTCATTACACATATTATTTAGCATTTACATTACTGTAAATAGTTTCTGCTCATATGCATTTAATAAAAATCAGGATGCTATACACACAGTACATACAAAATATTAAAGTCTTTAAGAAGTACTACATCTCTGAAAATAAAAACAGAAAGGGAGGCTATAGGAGCTGAGCAAGATCTCTCATACTTCATGTATTCATCTATGCGGTAAATGCTTTAAAGAATCAGTGCAAAAATGTATTGCCTTTGATCTGATTTCTGACCTTTGATCTGATTTATGGACCTGAACTGAATTGCAAATAGGACTATAGCTTAATAAAATGTTACCTTGGGTGTTCCAATATCCCTGAATCAACAAAGTGAGAATATTACTAAGTCATACAAAGTGACTAAGACTCACATTTTAAAATGTATTAAAAAATGATGTAATTATTTATATCCCACAGTTGACGTGTCAGTAGGAAAATACCTAGCAGTTTGGGATGGTTTCTAATGAAATTTAGCATCAGACCTATTTTGATTTGCTTTATATTCCTCATGAATACTTTTCTAGTAATAACCAATATTAATTCAGTATATCATTGGTTTTCTGAAGCAATGCAATCTATGTTTATTTCAAATATCAAAGCAAATTATCTGCACTAAACCGGTGGTAAAACAAAATTCAAAATCAGAATAGGTTGGAGGATTTTATATATAGTATTGATTTTTGCATGAGGAAAAGCACAAATCTATGGTTTATAAAATGCCATGGTAAAGGATCAGTCATTAATATATTCTCCGAGCAACAAATTCAAAGTTCAGAGAAGAGAAAGAAATATATGCTGTAATTGCCATACCTGCAAAACATTATTAAGAAAACAAACAAGGACTCACTTCAGTTTATTATAAGAAACTGACCTGTAATTTATTAAACTGTAAGTATTGTAGGTTCATGTTTTAAGCATGGAAGTGCAGAAATGCCATATCAACATAGATTTTTTAAATAAAAATAACCTCACCAAAAAAATCTTCCCACTCTCTCCATATGTGGTAGGAAATTAACTTCCATATGTGGTAAGAAATTAACATTTAAAGTGTATAGGATATGTAATTTTCTGTAAATCAAGTCAAGGTGTTTACGTATTCTGTTCTTTTAAACTAAGTGTCAGTTGGACAAAGAACAAACACTCACCATAGGTGACAAGTTCAACTAGCCCAAACCAGACAAGCAGCAAGATAGGTTTGTACTCAGACAAAAAAGAATATGCTCACATTTTATCAAATGAAAAGTCCAAAGATAAATAAAGAAACATATATATATAACTTCATCTAGTATGCCTTGTACTTCTTTTCTTTTGAATTCCTATCTAGATGTACAAGTGGAAATGCTAGCACTGTTGCAAAACTTTTGTAAATTGCTATAAGCAGTGGCTTGATCAGCCACATAGCTGAAACAATTAAAAAAAAATTCTGGACTAAAATCCAAAGGAAACCCAGAACGCTGAGAAGAGGCCTAGATCCTATCCAATGCAGTTAGTTTCTCACTACCAGGAGGACTTCACTCTGTAAACTTGCTCAGGGTGCACTCAAAGCCCTCATCTAGGTCATTGATGAACAAGTTGAACAGCACCAGGCCCAGTACTCACCCCTGGGGGACACCACTGGCCACAGGTCTCCAGCTGGACTCAGCCCCATTTATTACCACCCTCTGAGCTCTGTCATTCAGCCAGTTCTTGATCCACCTCACCATGCACTTGTCTAGTCCACTCTACTGTGGAGCTTCTGTGTGAGGATAGTATGGGAGATGATGTCAAAAGCCTTGCTTAAGTCAAGGTAGACAACGTCCTCCAATTGGATCCTGGCCTACATCAGGAGGAGCGTTGCCAGCAGGTTGAGGGAGGTGATCTCCCTCTACTCAGCTCTGGTGAGGCCACGCCTGCAGTACTGTGTGCAGTTCTGGGCTTCCCAGTATGAGAGGGATGTGGAGCTTCTGGAGAGGGTCCAGCGGAGTGCAACTAAGATGATTAAGGGAATGTAATATCTCTCATATGAGGAGAGACTGAGTGAATTAGGCCTATTTTCTCTGGAGAAGAGAAGGCTGGGAGGGGATCTGATTAACATATATAAGTTTATGAAGGGGAGAGTAGAGCTAGAGAGGAAGAGGACAAGCTGTTCTCATTGGTGGCCAATTCAGTTGGTGGCCAGTGATAGGACAAGGGATAATGGGTGCAAGCTGAAACAAAGGAGGTTCAGTCTGCAAGTGAGGAGAAACTTCCTTACTGTGAGAGTGACAGAGCAGTGGAACACCTTCTCTGGAGGTCTTCAAAACCTGCCTGGATGCCACCCTGTGCCACATGCTCTGGGTGTGCCTGCTTGAGTGGGAAGGTTGGACGAGATGATCTCTAGAGATCTCTTCCAATCTCGAATATTCTGTGATTCTGTGTAGAAAAACAAAACAAAATGAAATGAAAAAAAAAGCAGCAACAACAACAAAACCCGTACCTTTCATAATTAAAAATTGCCCAGCATTCAACTTGAGTCAAATAGGCTGAACAATCTTTATTCATGGATCTACCACTAAGGGAGATTTTCAAGAACATTCGCTCAAAGCTATAGAAGGTTGTGAACTAAGTTTATTTTGTCCAAGTATGAGAAACAGATCCAAGAACAAGTCCTATTCAACCTCAACTTCGAAGTCTTGCAGGCAGAAAGGGTATTGGAGGAAAGCACTTTAATGCTTCACAGGAGCAGAGAGAACTTGTGCTCAAACTATTGTCAGATCATTGTGTGCAGGAATGTTTTGCTGAGAGTCTAGTTGAATAATTTGACCTCAGGAGACCCTCCAGACTGAAAATTATATCAAATGTATCTGGATGCTGGTGATTTGCTAGCTGTAATGTCTGAAATCAATTAAACTGTTCAGCACTACTGCAAGATAGTAAATTACGAAATGATTACATTATTGCATGCACCAGCCTCCTCATATACAACAGTGTATTTCACAGACAGCTGGTGATAAAAATTGTGTTGAGTTCTATTAGTATTTAAACATGTCATCTAATACTAAAAAAAAAAAAAAAACTTAGATATCTGAACCCTCGCTGATGTGGAAACCTATCTTCCAGGCACACACGACATACGTAGGTAACTGGAAGTATAGCATAACTCCTAGAGACTTAAGGAAGTTCCCATTAGTGTGAACCTACAGGAGACTAATTTTAAAAATAAAAATTTTACTTTTAAACCAGAATGGATAACTAAGAATCCTAAACTTTTTTTTTGAAAGATCAAATACTATAAACAGGTAAGAGACATCTGTGTGTCTGAGTGGTAATGAAATGTGTAGGTAATGACTGGCATGTCACACCTGCTTTAGAGAAAAAATAGAGCAATTAGAAAAACTTAATACTGAATATGCCTATTATGGGTTAAAAAATATAAATTGGTTAGTGATCATTAAAATATGTAAATGTATATATGTAAATGATTCATAAACTGGAAAAGCAATCCAGCATCCCTCAAAACTGACCAGATTAAAAATACATATTCTATATCAATATCATGCGAAAAAAGTACTAAGTCATACAAGACTTTTCTTGTCTATTTGCCCTGATCCTCATATGATGTAAGATATACTCTCTAACACTCAACAAAACTTACATTTAGCAATGACATTCAACAACAAGGAAAGTACCATTTGTCTCTAATAATTTCCAAACTGGAAGTATTAGGATAATCAAAAAATAGGAAAAAATACTCTGAAAATAGGAGAGGAGAGGGGAGGGGAAGGGAGGGGAGATCTTACTAAATTTTGACCCATAGTCAAAGGTCTGGTTAGGTTTTGCTAGCTTCTTAACTGTATCGGAGTTAACAGATGCTAGATATCAAAGTTTTCTTAAAACCACTATCCAGTTTTTCCCATTACCATAGAAGAAGGAATAGAGATTTTTAACCCATATATACCCATATATATGCTATATATCATGAACCTGTCATATCAGGAGTATCATAAATAAATCTCTCTTTGCCCTGTGTCTCATCCTCATTCTGTCCTGTAATGAAAGCAAGCAGTTTAAGGCTGCTTGCAATGCAAAGGTCTATGTTTGAGATTCTTTGCAAACCCCTTTACAATCATACATTTCAGACTGTAATTACAGTTACCATAATTATTGAGAATGAGAAATATTACATACTTGAGAAGAACTTTTAGCCCTACCATTTCAAAGCACCTTTTCAAATATTAAACAAGCCCTGCGAGCAAGATCCTCTCATTAGTGTCCATGTGATCCATGGTTGCACCTTTCCATCATTCTTTTAACCTAAGGGTTCAGTCAATTGAAATATTAGGAAAAAACATATCTAACAAAGGCCTATGCCTTCCATAGGTATAGAACGTCTTGAATGAATACTAACAGAAATATTCTTAAAATGGTAAAAGGGACTGGAACATCTCTCATACAAGGAGAGACTGCGTGAGTTGTCTGTCCCTGTTCAGCTTGGAAAAGAGAAGGCTGAGAGGTGATCTTATTAACATGTATAAATACATGAAGGGGGATTGTAAGGAAAAGGGGGCTAAGCTTTTTTCAGTGGTGGCCAGTGATAGGACAAGGGGGAATGGGTGCAAGCTGAAACACAGGAAGTTCCACCTGCAGGTTAGGGGGAACTTCTTTACTGTGAGGGTGACAGAGCAGTGGAACAGGCTGCCCAGGGAGGTTGTGGAGTCTCCTTTTCTGGAAGTCTTCCAAACTCGCCTGGATGCCGCCCTGTGCCACATGCTCTGGGTGTGCCTGCTTGAGCAGGAAGGTTGGAATAGATGGTCTCTAGACATCCCTTCCAACCTTGAAGATTCTGTGATTCTCAGAAATATGCTGATTTTATACTTCCTCTTTAAAATGCTGAGAAGTATTTAAGTGCTAATAGAAGCTGCAGAGCAAAGCACATATATTCTACGTATTGAATAAAGTTTCGATAACCATCCTTTTGTCTTCAGTATATTCTTTCTGAGGCTTTTGTTCGTAGATTTTGAAGGTGATCATATAATACAGAGATATGTAAAGCCAGTTATAAGACTATATTTTCTAACACATTTACACCTCTGTGATAGTGCAACACATGTCAAGGAGATTGCACACAATGGAAAAGCAAAACTCTAGTCAAAAGACCACAGCGAAAACACAGTCACCCCTTAGCAGAATAACATTGAACTCTTCTACTATGACTGGAAATATTTAATATTGTTGTTGTCTGACAGTATAGAGACAGATTCCTTTTTTTAAAGATCGATTGACTATACTAGGACAGTCAGTACCTGACTGTCTACATCGTAACTCTAGATTTTGGGTGTTTCTCCTTCACTTCCTGAATTGAAATAAAATTCTGGCATTTTTTACTATCAGGATTTGAAAAAGAATTCCAATAAGTAAACCATTTGTTAAGCAACTATTCCTATGAGAGTAGGAGAGTACTTCTATTTTTATATTTTATTATTAATTTCCCAACTTTCTTTTGGTTAGTAGTTCAGCTTTTCTCTGGTCTGATGCTGTGTTGCATTTAATCCATAAGAATTACTGTAAATCAAATGTATAATATATATAGTCAGTTACTTGATTTCTTACTGTTGTGAAAATGTTGCAGTTTGAAAGCTGTAGTGGGGGAGGGGAGAGAGGAGAAGAGTTATCAAATCAGATTCACAGTCTATGGACCGTAGATCCAATTGCCTTCCTAAGAGCAAATTGAGTTCCCAAATATCCTGATCAGCTATAAGCTCAATTCTGGCAGTATTGGATTCACAAACAGTCTGTCAACTCTAGGTCCGATCACCTCCCCATAAACAACTAGTCGAGTTCACAAACAGTGTGATTTATTCAAATGCAATATTTACAAAGCAGATTTCGGATGTCAGTATAGGAAATTCTCTACTATAGCATGGTTGTTTTTTTTTCTAGCTAGCTCTGATGTACAAATGTGCAATCATCACTCACCCTAGTGAGATGGGAGAGGGCTCTCAATCTCAAGTCTCCTCAGGCGGTGTCTCAGCCCGAGGGCAGGGAAGGGGGATCAGCCTGTTGACTGACCAAAGAGTGATGATGGATTCTTCCCTCTCAGATTTTAGTGATGATGGAGTCTTCCCTCTCAGTTGTTAGTCTTCTCAGGCGATGTTGCAGTCCGAGGGGAGGGAAGGAGAATCAGCGCATCGACTGACCCAAGAGTGATGGTGGTTTCTTCCCCTCCTCAGTTCTTAGTCTTCTCAGGCGATGTCCCAGCCCGAGGGGAGAGAAGGGGGGATCAGCCCGTCGACTGACCCAAGAGTTACGATGGAGTCTTCCCTCCCAGCTGTTCATCCTTAGTTCACTTTTTATACTTTTCTTTACCTTCAGGTGGAGCTTGAGTGACTGGAGTCATACTTAGTATTGTTATTGATTGGTGAAAAAGTTTCTCGCTTTCATTTAAAGGTACAGTCTATCGAAAATCTATCGAGGTGTGTTTTGGCATTATAATGAGTGTATAATGAGCAAAGTTCAAGCAAAGTTCCTCCCAAAGGAGTGATTTGCCACCTTTCTGACTCAGCACCAGTCTTTTTATCGTATATCTCCCATTGGACAGCTGCTGTGCAGCTTATCAGCGGCCCAGCATAGGGAGTGCAACAGAGTTTGGCCGTGGGGTCTTCACTCGCTCCATCCTCCATTACTCCTCTTTGCAGCTATGAGGAGGGCAGATTGTGCTGCCCAAGCAACTGTGGAGGAGCTGAGTCTATGCATAGCAGCCATTCAGGAAGTGGCAACTGTGTCTTACTCCAAGCAAGCTTCTGCAATGCCAAAACATCTGTTAGGCCCTAGCCTAACAATTTTTCCACACTTACAAATTAAAAACAAGAAGATACTGTTCATTTGAAAATTGCATACAAAATCCCTCAATCTAACACCAAAGCCTACATGATCTGATGCCTCCAGCGGGAGAGAGTTAAAGTTTATCTTCTCTTTATCCAAATATTATCCTTTGTTGGTATTCACACCACTGCCAAAATAGCTATTTGAAATTCTTCTTGGCTATACCAACAATTTAGTAAGTAATAGTTTTTGCAAGTGTATGTATTTCTTTAATGTTAACTTAAGTCATAGCAGAATTTGTTTCATAGCTCATGACAGAAACACTAGCATATCTTTTAAGCATTAGACTTCAGCAGATGTTTCAGAAAATGAAAGGGAATTATAACAGCTGCACAGCTGTTCACGGTTAAGAAAAATACAGGTTGAAAACACACAAAAAAATAAAATTCAAAGATTTTAACCAGGTTTAAGTTACAAAATAATAACTACTGTAATTATCATTACAAAATTCAGTTATATTGTATACTTTCTATATGATTTCAGGGTACCTTTTAAGTATTAATTATATAAATTTTTCTTTTTTTTTCTTAAATATTAACTTAATTGGTTATCTGTTCCTCTCCTGGCATATATTGTCAAATAGCTGCTTATTGTGAAGATTTTATGCTCTGTGACAGTTTTGAATGTGTTACGCTAACAAAAAATAATCTGAACAGCTGGTAAGATGTGATGTCTGCTAGTTTACAAACACAGTGGATACTTTTGTGTTTCTTCTGTTTCTGTGCATGCTATAAAATCTAATTGGATACTAAATATCCAAATCATCTCACTTTCCAAACTGGTAAAATAAAACTGATGGAACACATTGTAGAAGGTCTGGGATTCTGAACGATATTCAGTTTCATCTAGGAAAATTCTTTTCTTGTTACCTTTGATTTTACAAAGAATCATCTTTAGTTGTGAAATAGATGTGGAAAACAATGTTTTATTAGAGTAAAGATGAGAAAAAGATTTTGTCTTAAAGGATAGGTGGAAAAAAAATAGTGTCTTGCTAAAGGGTTTGCTCAATGTTCAAAGATACTTGCCCCTAGGACTCACAGTCTCTGTCAATGAATAGTGTGCACAAGGAAGATTTTATTTATCTTATTGCAATATCATTTCCATATTGCCCCAAAGAGAAGTGCCATAAATGGACAGTGAATGGAAATTTCTACAGACAGTTCTATGTGTAGCTACAGCTGCAGATGTAGACTATGTCACTAGCCACCACTGCTTCTCTGCTGGAAACAGTCTAACAAACTTTTTGAAAGTAACTCAATAGCTAAATTTTTATTTTATTTTAGTAATTTATATTCACCATAAACTTATTTTGAGTCATTTTGCATATCCTCAATTCATCCCAGTTGTCAGAGAACACAATGCACCTTCATGCCTCTTTTCCACTCTGGTCTTTCACACTTGTAAACTCTCAGTCATTTTACCAATACCCTCCATGAAGATATGTTTCCTTGCAGAGTTTCTTTAAAAAGCTCACAAAATACTGTCCTCTGTTATTTGAATTAATACATAACAACTTTGGCTTATGGACGCTTACCTTAACCAAGCTGTCTATGTGTCAGAGCCATGCCTAGAGTTTGACAAGGTGGCCAGGTAATTCTCACAATTTCCTTTTCAGTGGTGTTTCATCTGTGTAGAGATAAACAAAAAAAAATCTGCATTTGCTTTCCACTGGCACACTGTTTCGACCCGATTTCACACGGGCTCTGTCCTAAAATACCTTAGGGAATTCATGCATCCATAAATACTCCTTTCCAAAGGGTAACTGCATGTGTCATGATCACCTTACGAATAATATATATATATATATATATATATATATACATATTCAAAACCGTTTTTCAAGGACACAGTGTGTGCTGCAGCAAGGCTAGGCCTTGAAAGACTTTGTGTGCTGCATCTAGTTGGCTCACTAATGTTTTCAGTAGCAAATAGGAGATTCCTATTTAGGAGATTCCTGGAGAAGAGAAGGCTGAGGGGGGACCTCATCACTGTGTATAAATACCTTAAGGGAGGCAGTGAGGAGGATGGGG
>JAUBOD010000924.1:5100175-5124585 GCA_032353885.1 Nothura maculosa
GCAGGGGGGTTGGACTAGATGACCTCTAAGGTCCCTTCCAACCTTACACATTCTATGATTCTATGATTCTATGAAATAGTACTCAAATTTATTTCTTCATTAAAATTTGCCAAAGTCCTTCTGAATATATTGTCTCAGGAGTACTGATGAATTTATCTAAGACTTCTCTCTGCCTGCCTAGTGAAGCTCATAGGAAATACATAGTACTCCTTCTAGCCAAGACTCAAGGATATTATCTTAGCTTTGATTATAAAGAACTGACTTAAATTGCAAAGCATTGAGGAAAATTGAGATCTGCTGTTTGTCAATATCTTAGGAATAATATATTATTCTTGAATATTGTTAATAAACAGAAATAAAAATGTAATAGAAGCTGCTATTAAAAACTAAAGCTCAAGAATATTTAGCATAACATCCAGCCACAAGAAGAAAAGAAAAAAAAACCTTTAAATATATTTTTAAATGTTTATTAGGGTCATAACTTCATTTTTGAAACAACTTTTTTTAATGAGAGAGTATTATTGTTTTTTTCTCCTATGTTGTCCTTTTTACTGCTAATGAATATAAAATACTACAGTTTGCTAAAGATTCAGGATACTGAATTTAAATAAATTAAAACAATCTAAAGAAATATCCTGGCATTATATTTCTTTTGACAAGAAATCCACAACAGATATCAAAGTTACAATAAAATTCTTGAAACTGTTTTATTTTATCAGAATTTTAATTGAAGTTTTCTCTTTTAAGGTCTTTTCTACATTGAAGGGTAATTCAAAAAAAAATTGCACTCAAGCATGAGATGAAAACATGACTTTCAATTTTCTTCTATGATTTTCTTATGCATATTTTAATCAGTACATTAGAATTCAACAAGTGCTCCAATGAAAATATATGCAGTAGTTTACAAAAGCTACTTTAAATATTTGTTTAGCACTGAAATCAGATCTGAAGAAGATACTAACAACAGAACTTCTTTTGTTATCTTTTTTCATTCATATTACTTTTTCAGAGGTTTTCATCTTTTTTAAGGGTTTCATTTTTTTCAAAGGTTTTCAAAAATTTTCATCTTGCTTTTACACTCTGAAAAAGTGTCTTTCAGATTCTGATTTTTTGATTTAATTAATCAATATGAAATTCAACAGAAGAAGATCAAAAATATCGTTGCCAAGCAACTAATTATAGTCCATTATATGTTTTGTATATTTTAGACAACAAAGCCATGTTTTGAATTCCATGAAAAATATTTGTCAGCAATATTCTTTATTAAAGAGTAGCATTTCTTGCTGTATTATTTTTCTCTAGCTACGTAGCTTTAGCATAATATCTCAGCTTCAGGTGGGAAATAGCACTGCATAAAACCTTGAAAATAACTCCCAATCTCAGCCTTACTCCAGGATTACTGAAACCATTGGAATTTTTTTTTAGTTCAGTCAGCTTTGGAACAACCCTGTTTGCCAAAACATTAGGAAATGCTTTTCCTCAGGAGGCCTGAGAAAATGTAATGTAATATTTTTTTTTTACTTCTCATTTTTATGTAGAGATTCAACACAAAGTCAGAATTCTTTGAGAGCTACCAAAGATACGGCATATTTTGGAAGACTAGTCTTACCTCTGATTTGACTCACAAGCTTATTGACTATTCATTCTTCATGATGATGGGTTTGAGCTCCTGTGGGTTCTGTGTTCATGCAGGACCACAAATGCAACAGCTCTCGTGCTCCTTTTTTTTCCTCTCGTGCTCCTTTTTAATTGAAAAAAAAATTTATTGGAGATTTGGCAAGACTTAAATCAGAAGACCGAAAGGTATAAAATCCCAAGTGGTACATAATATTTAGGTCCCAATGCTGTTAAGTGTTGCTATTTTTTGTATATATGTATGTGTGTGTGTATATATATATATATATATATAGTGAACTGTTTACTGCTTTAAAAATATGGGAAATGAGAGGACTGCCATTCTATGCTTGATTAAGAGAGATGCAGAAAATATTCTTTAATAGCTGAGCAGCTCATCTTTCCCATTCATGTCTGAAATCAGCAGTTAGCTTTGCCCATTCCTTGAGGTCCCCCTCTAGCCTAGCAAACATGGTGTTGTCATTGCTAGCAAAAAATGCCACAGAAATGTTGACCTGTCAAGGCCTCAGGTTGAAGGCTTGTGAGACAGAATGAATTGTTCTTGAAGCTGCACACAATAGTTTTATGAGAAATGCTGAGAATCACAAAACAGGACAGGAAAAAAAATCTTAAGGAGATGCTATTGTTATTATTTATAGTATCATATATTCAGGACAGAAGAAAATAGCTGAAATATAAAGCAAAACTCTATTTTTTTTGTCTAGAAAATCCATAGGTGAAAACAGGCCCACATGACCAAAGGAGTACACAGAGTTATCTTTCCCCTAATAGTATATTTTACATTTTTAAAAAGCATGACTGAGTTTAAATATTATCTGCACATTTATAAATTATGTCTTTTGCCTTTAGTTAGGAATTCAGTCACTTGATAGAAAGGCACAAACGCTTCCTTGATGCTTTTGTTGCCATGTGTTTCTGTATTTCTTCTATGACATCAATAATTGAAGCAATAAATCATTAAAAACAGTATTCAGTTTTATTTCTTCTAATTTCAGGAATGTAAGACTAGGATTATAAATAAAAGGATTTTGTTCACTCAGAAGAGAATATTTTTTTTAAGGACTACTAAAAATATTGAAGATGAGCTCTAATGAACAGCGGGACAGTTTGGACAAACAGAATGTTTCATACAGGAAATGTTTCAAACTGGCATTTAAAATAATTAAATTTCAAATTAATATCCTAAATAAGAAATGATAACTATCACAAATTACTTTGCTTTTACATGTTCTGTATAGGCTACATAGATCTGCATAGGTCATCCTATTTGCCAGGGTGAGCTGAATCCTAATATACTGGGTATTTCAGGTTTCTTTATCATAAGACTTTATGTAATTTGCTTCATTTTATTATACAATCAATAAAATGCTGCTTTCTAAAATATTTTAAATTATTTGGTTGACTTTTTACAGTGCACATTATACATCCACAGAAATGTTTCAGATATATAAATCCCACAGATGATTGTGCACAGCATAACCATCGAAGATTGAAGACACTAGTTTCTGGCATATCTCTGCAAGGGAAAAGTTGGTTCTATAAATATATTTTCACTCTTTCCGTCATGTTCTTCTAGCTATAGGCTTCTTGTAAGATGATCCAAGCTCATAACAGCTGCTTCTCACATTTTTGCATGATTTTTGATGGTAACTCCTGAGTCTTTCAGCAACATGACTGGGTACATTCTATGAGAATGCTTTTCATAATGGAGACATTTTTCATTATATATAAATATATGTTTTCTGTGAAAATTGTTTCTATTTTGTTTTCTCAGTACAGAAGGAACATTTCAAAATCTCAAAAGATGTCGTGAACTATTGTTGTCCTCTTGTCAGTTCAGATCTTTTTTAAGAATATTAATGTGTACAATAAAAAAAGCAGATGTAGCTGTTGATAGTTGGCATTTTCAAATTCCTGCAGTAGAAATATTAGGCAAAAACTGAAGATTGGAGGTCTTAGTTTAGAAATAACACCTGGGGCACTTTAGGCTTGACCACGCTCTTTAACTCCTCTACTAATACTCCTAGAAAGAGAATGTCCTCGAGGCCCCACATCAAAGCTTCATTTGATTCCCAGAAGAAAAAACAAAACACAACTTTCTAGTCTCAGTCTACATTATTTTTTTTCCTTTTTTATATAGTGATAGACAATAATATGCACCAGGAATACGCAGCTCTAGAATGCATAATGAACTTCATAATATTACTTCATAATAAGGCTTAAAAAAAAAAAAAAAAGGAAAAATGGGGTTAATATAAAGTTGCTTGAAAATTTACAAGAAGATTCAGGTCAGTTTTTTCATCTATATTTATCCATTCATCAAGAATAAAATTTTAACATGACCTATTTGCTCCTGATAGTTACAGTATTCCTAATCTGCTATACTATTTTAATGTTCCTCTTTTGTACTACAAATGTGCATAAAACAACTCAAAACACTATGAACCAAAATGTACGTGTTAGTGATTATTTATGTTTGCAAAGAATATTGCACAGATGGTTTTGAATGTCTAATTAATAAAATATGACAAAGAATGTACTCTTATGTAACAATCCAAGCTTATGTGAATTTGGGTTATGAAATCTAAGTCTAGATTTTGTGAAGCTTTTTTGTGAGGACTGTTTTTAAAGTATTTTTTTTTTTCAAAATCTGCTATAGCCAAAGAAACTACTTGCATTGATTTTAATATGTTTGGGAGCATGTTCCTTCATATATGCAAATTATATTTGAAATGAACTAAAGTTACGTCTAGGAAGCTAGGATTTGTCTGAAAAAGATAGTTTTGTTTTGAAGTTTTGTTTCTTCATAGTCTTAATAGAGTTTATATCTGCTCTGGAAAAAAAATATTTTGTCTCTAATGAGAAAAGCTGTATTTCCAAATTATTTGTCATTTTACTGACATCTACATTAATCACTTTGCCTCAGTAGTAAATGACCTTTATTCAAAATAGGAATAAAAAGAATAGGATTTTTGTAAGTGTTCACACTTTAAATGAGCTAGCCTCTTTCCAGTAAGGTTCCAGTAAGCTTTTATAATAATACTGATCATTTCATGCCTTGATCAGATTATTTTTCATCTTCGCTGGAGCAATACTGAAAGTAATTTTCCTTTCTAAATGTTGGTGTGCTACCACATCCTTCTCTCTGCCATAATCAAGCTATTTCTTTTTTATTCGAGTACTATGAAAAAATGAAAATAAATAAAGGATTTGCATTACTTAGGGTACAACTTTGTACTGGGTAATTCTGTATCTCCTGGAATTCTAAGAAAGGAAGAAATCCAGAGTCAGCAACTGAGTGCCAAGATGTACAGAAGAGTATCAGGCTTAACAAAGGATCAGATTTGCATTTTTCACCTCTGACATTGGAAGGAAAAAGTGTTCTTATGGTCTTATAAATATGCCTGGGATAGTAAAGCTAAGTCATTTGGGCCTGCAAATGCTGTGGGAAGGTGCAGAATTTTTAAAGTGAAAGATATCCTGAAAAGAGTCTGACAAAAAATACCTTGTACCTGCATCTTGCTGATTCATACATGCAGTGACGTAAGAGAGAAGCTTTAAACATCAAAGTTTCTTAAGCACAACCCAGAGTTAATGCCAAAGACTAAGAAGACGCGACATAACAAGGTAGAGATCTAATCCAATAGCAGCACTGTGTGTTTTTTAGTAAGGTGAGTGTTAAAAAATATGTTTATATCACCTCTTAGTCACAATTTCTATAGTAGCAGTCCCAAACATCAGAAAATAAGAAATGAAAATCAGCATACATATCTTGGCTTAAAGATCATTTTTCAAACTCAGATCATGTTACACATAGAAGATGTCTCACAGGGAATACTTAAGAGCACATATCTCAGAAACAAATGATTTTTCACTGTCTGCACTTTATGTAGTCATTTATGGTAAGAATTAGTAAAACACTATAGCATCTATTTAACATCAAGTATGTAGGTAGACTGACACAATATGTTCAGAATCTTTACAAAACTATATTATTATTGCAAAATGTAACTGGTATTGCTAGCTAAATAAGATGGTCATCATGTCTCTTAATTATTAAGTTAATTAGTTGTTAAATGTAAAAAACCACGCTGTCTTCTCACATTAAATGTATATGTCAAGTTAGTGGGAAAAAAATCTGCTCAAGAGCTATTTCACGTCAATACTATATAAATTTCTAAGCTTTTCTAAGAAAAGCTGAAAGTCTAACTTTCTCAGTAAAAAAGGGACTTATCTGGACATCTATACTTGCATGTTATTTTAACATTAGAGATGTAGTTATTTTGTGACAATGAAATATCATTGCTAACCTAAAAACAATTCTCAAATGGTTCAAAGATATGCCAGGGACAATCTGCCTTAAGATTTCAGACTCGAAGGTACAAATTTGTAATTAAAAGAAATTATAACAGCATGCCTGCAAAAAGCCTGACCCTTGAAATATTTAAGATCCTAGAGTTTATTTTTTAACATTTAATTTCAAAGATCAGTATACTTTTTTTGTGCTGTTTATATTCAGAACTGACATACTTTTTGCATGATATGGAGTCAGTTTGAGGGCCTCTTGACTTTAGTATCTTCTACTTTTTAAATAAATAACCAGTAAGTTACAATACACAGATACTGGAATTTTTTTTTCATATTTTGGAAATAGATTCAAAATACAGATGAAGTCCTGGAAAAAGTAGGTGGAAAGATAAAGAAAATCTCTAGTCACTGTTCTAATCGCTTTATTTGTAGACTACCATAATATGACAATTTTTTTTCAGTTCATCCAAATACACACCTTACATCTTACATTCTTCTCTGTCAGGGTACTTGATGCCATATATATAGATAGATATTAGAGATATTCATTTATAAATATTAGAACATAGTAGTTTAAAAAATGCCAACATGGGTCTTGTGTACTTTCTGTCTTCTTGTTACTTCGAGTGCTATTTCTAACAAAATATATATTTTTAGGAGTAATTCTGGTGTCATCCCTTTCATTACACCTGTCAAGATAGTATTGTTTAGTATATTCGAGAGAGTCTGTTAGCATTATTTTTTATGTTAGATTCATATAATCTAAAATTTCTATGTGATATTAATATGGAAAATTAAAATTCATAAAGGATTCATAAAGGATTCAGCTGATTTTTGAATAAATTATCGTCAACTTTTTCCATAAATTATGAGCCATTACTTATTTTATACATTTATCAAATTTAGTCTGAAAAATTTTTTCTTCTCATGCTGTTTTTTATATATAGTATTTCACTAGGTATGAATCAATATGATAGCTTTATATCAGAAATAGATGCAGTGATTTTGCACTGAGGACTATTTTAAATACTTTCAAAGCATTTGATGTTTAAAGTCAGAGTTATGTAATGGCTATATGAATGCATAATATCAACTAATAATAGTTCAATTAAATGTTGACCTTTGGTTAAATAAGACATTTCTATTTTTATAAAATGAAGTATCCTTAGCAAAAATAATTCAGTTTAAGTTCTATCTGTATAAGATTAGATACTGGAATTTTTATTCACAACTTTATTCCAAGTGCTTCATGCTTTAAGGATTTAGACCTCTTTGTATGTATCCATAAATACTTTCCACCAGTGTATATTGTCTTCTATATTTTTATGTTCTCTTTTATATCTTGAGTATGTTTTTCTTCCGAGTATCACCTGATTTTCATGAAAATTAACACTCTTCAGGGTAAATCTGATTGTTCAATTTCACTCCATCCTTTTACATTCACATTTTTGTTCCCCATGCATTTCGTTTCTTTCTTTCAGGCCATTCAAAACTTTCCCATATGAGATCATTCAACATTTACAATGATTATTATCATTCAGGTCCTCCTGGGTTTTCTAATTATTTCCCTCTAATTTAATTCATCTGCTTCAGTAAGTTCCTGTTCCTTTGTTCTTTCACATATATGATTCTTGCAAACAACATTTCCCCTCTCATCAACAGTTAATCTAGTTTCTTAGTCAGTTTAAGTTCTCCTCTGTCCTACCTTGGACATAGAACTCCTTTCAGTATGCTGAGATATCTTTATCTTCTTCCCAAGACATCTCAAATGCCTTCTTCTATCAGTGTAACTATGTATCACTCCAATTCATCTTAAATAACTGTGCATAAACCTCCCTTGTTCTCCTCCTGAAGCTCTGAGCATTCTGTATCTATCAATGCCTTTTTCCACTTTACCTTACAGGATACAGAAAAGGCCATAAATTTGATAAGTTGCTAGGCTACATCTCTGCATGTCTAGATCATCTGCTGAAAACACTATGACACCATTTCTTCTTGGAGATCCTGTCTACACAGGCCGATTCATGAAAGTCATTCAAGGTACAGTCACGTACTCAGCCTATCATAATCACTACTGGTTTAGAATGGTCATATATCACACATTTTCTATAAGTGTTGACTTTGGAAATTACATGCTGAATTCCAGTATGTTTTCGGATAGCTGCTTGTTTTCAGCATGGCTAACCAGTTGCAATTCCTGGAAGATTAGAATTTAGAGTAAAGATTCCTGCTGCTCCTGCATTTTGTTTTCAAGGTAAATAGTTGTTATAGATAGCAGTTATGTCTGCTCTGGTCAGCATTTGACCAGTCTTCTATTTAGATAGCAATGAAAGTATGGATCCAGATCTTTGGAGGTGATTATATTTTGGTTTTAAGCACAAGAATGTTTTAAGCATCAGAGGAGTAAACTATGCTGATTCCTCTACAATTCATTAAGCTCATCTATCTCAGGTCCACATCTGGGGTGGGGATGATACCTTCAAGGCTGGTTATCTTACCTGAATTTGCTAATGTTACCAACTGTGTTACCAGATCACAGAATCACAGATGTACTGACTTAGTATACAGTTCACATGGTGGCTTGGTTCTTGAGAGAAACAGTCACTAGCAGAAGAGGGTCGTGTTGGAAATACTGAGAAAAGATTTTTTTGTTAGTCTAATCAAAACTTTAACAATCTAATCAAAACACAGCAAGCAGACCTTATCAGTAGAGTTAGAATAATACTATCACTCATGGTCCAAATTAATATGTGAAAGACTCATTAAAATATACTCAAAATGGCTATACAAGAAATGAGCATGTATCCATAC
The DNA here is from genome assembly GCA_032353885.1 of Nothura maculosa. Taxonomy (NCBI): domain Eukaryota; kingdom Metazoa; phylum Chordata; class Aves; order Tinamiformes; family Tinamidae; genus Nothura; species Nothura maculosa. The sequence goes on from JAUBOD010000924.1 coordinate 5,108,930, forward strand.
TCTGATATTGTGCAAATGCTTCCAGTGTTCCTAATGTTGATAATATTTCTCAAGACAAAGGGGAGAAATAGATCTACATATTGTCAATATTCTGCATTCTGTGACAGAAAGAGCACAATGCTCCTCTCTCTATGGTTTTGTAGTCCACTTAAAACATTTTTTTATACATTTTGCCACATTCTTTTTTCCTCTCATTGGTTCCCAGATATAGTTTAAAAGTTGCACAGCGGTTCTCCCAGAAAGAAGTGACAAGACTACCTTGGTTGATCAGACTTTAACATCAATGGCATTCAGAGAGTTACAGCTAAAACAGGTGATGTCACTTGATCACCAGCTGATTGTTCAAACATGCCCAGGAAAGAACTGAGGCTCTGTGCTGTCAGATCAATATTAAGCCTCATTCTTTTATGAGTAATGACAAAATCATATTTGCTGGGTACACAAAGTCCTCATAAAATATTAACTGATATTTTCCTGGTAAATGGTCATGCTGCCTATGAAATTCTTCCAGGAAATTAGAAAATGTTGTGTTCTCTTTTGTCCATAAAAAGATTTTAAGCAACAGGTAGATTTCAGAAGAATATTTGGTTATGATGGTTATTTCTTAGGTACAATCCTGAGACTAATCAATGTTTTACAGAGAGAATCCCATTTTTCTGGTAGCTAGAGGTTGTAATATAGACATAATATAGACTATCCAAAGGAAAAATGATCCATACTTTCTATTAAGCTATATAGATATTAAGGTACAATAGATACAGAGCAAGGAAGGGAAATTCTTGAGGGAAATTTCATGTCATGTCTCTGATATGTATTTTGCAAGCATGCACAAAACTGGTTCATTCTTTTCTGACAAACTATGAGTTAATAAAGAAGTTTTAGCTAGGATCACTGGTATGCACCATTCGATTGTTTAGTTTGTTTTGGTACCCTTGATGCTTCTCAGTCAATGAGACGAAGTCAGTAAACCCTTTATTGTGTAGCAGTACAGACCATCTCTTCTAGCAGTTTATCTCACATGGAGTCATTCTACTATACTCCCAATTGCTAGTTGTTAAATTTTACCAATCTGCTGTCTTCTTTGCCCAAAATAATTTGTACATTCTTCACTTTAAAACTTTCTGCCCTGCTACAATAGGAACATTGCGTCCCTCCACTTCTCTGAATAGTTCTGTTTGATTTGTTTTGGCTCTAAAACCTAGAAGGAGGGATAAAGAAAGAATAACTAGGCAAAACAAAGGCCTGAAACACCTCTATTTTATAAATCAGATATAATTAATATTAGCTTGTCTTGAACTTGAAGTATACTAAAACACAGTAATGAAAACTAGTGTAAAAGTTTTCTGTAACACTTTCATTGCACATTTGAACATAATTTTGCAAAATGCCTGTGAGCAATATAATCACCAAAGGGCCAAAAAAAAAGTTTTTTTTATGGATCTTTTCCATACTGCATTACTAGGCAATACAGTTATTTTGCAAAAGTTATTTTGCATCACAAAAATAATGAGTATCAGAAACAAAATTTTTGTGTTCTTCCTTATGCCTATTTACTAGATTGCATTTATTTTCACCACGTAAGATTCTACAGAAGTCCTAATTAAAACTAATTGTTCTGTTAATAATTAATGTTTGCTCTGAATTCTTCACAGCTTTAGTATTAGGGAGATAAAAAACAAGTGTCTGTGCTTAAATCAAGCTACACATTTTAACCTTTGAAATTATAAATGGGTGGTTTACTCTAAGGATGTGTCAAAATTTACTTTTATTTTGAAAAGAGAATGAAATAATACCAGTTATTGTGCTTTAAAATTTATATATACAGATTCAGGTAGCAAGGAACAGATTTAATAAGTGTGTTATTCATTCATTCATTCATGTTTAAAAATGCACAATGCAAGCCAATTTTTATAATGTAGGAAATCCCCTGTTCACAAATTATATGTGATTAAATATGTCTTTGCATAGAAAATAGGGAATAAGTAATAATGAGACAGTTCAGCCGTGTGTACCTATGTAAATTTAGTAGCATTGGCCAGTTTATTCATTTACAGTGTTAACATAATCCTCAGACTGATAAAACTTGATCTTGTAAATGTCTATTAATCAGATGAATTTTTCAGCTTTTTATTTATTAAAATTCACTAATCATGCAAAGCCTAGTCATTTTCACAGTTTTGATGTGTTATACACATGTGAGGAAGAGTGAACAGAGAACACATACAAAATCATTCACAGTCATTTTAAGCAATTCCAGTTCTGTCCCCTGAGTAAAGATACATGAACAAGTCTTCACTCTGCATCCCTACTAATTCTTAACCTCTTAGGCTGCCATATATTTCCACTGATCTCCAAATTATATGTCAAGGAATTATGCCACATGGTAAAACATATTGTATAATCCTTGAGTCATTTTGGTAGTATTTCTTTTCCTAAACATTCTATACATCAGTTAGATAGATTCACACAACAAAATGGAAAACACTATTCCAGTTCAGTGTCATCAATACTCTGTTTAGAGGGCTTAGATTTTTTTTTTCTCATCTCAATTTAACCTCTGTTTAGATACTTTAGTAACCCTTTTTGTCACAGCTGAGAAATTTACTTGACTAATATAGATTCTAATTATTTTACTTTAGCATTGACCATGTTGAAATGCACCTTATCTGAACAAGCCATATCTATTAGATGATCTAGTTCACTTTTGTATAATTGCCCTGTTCTTATTATTATTTAGAACTTTGCTAGACTTAAGCATTTAGGCCCAATACAGATTCCAGCACAACTCTACCAGCAGAACTCCGTCTCAATGTTGATCACTGTCACAACTTTTTTAGCCAGTTTTTAAATCTGGCTAAAAATCAGAAATTAAAATCTGCTGAATGATCCATGACTTCAGGAAATTAGGTACATTATCTGAAATACCTGTGGAAGTCACTACTTTGTAGTATTTAAAGCCTTCAAATCTATGAAAAAAATAAATTGAAGGAAGAATATATTTGAAACCCAAATAAGTTGTTTGGTAAGCAACTAACTACATTTAATTTCTATAGTTTATTAGCCCTTCCATTCTCTGTACAATAGTAAGATTCCTATGCATTCCAGTAATACTTCTGTAATCAGACAAGAGTGAGGAGGTTTTCTGAGTTTATATGGAGGATAAAAACTTATAAACTGGCAAAGTAATCATGCATACCTTATATAAGATGCCTCAAGCATGACTGAGTGGATTGTTTAGTCATAAATGCAATTTAAATTCTTAAAAAAGGCAATAATTTCATTCATTTTAACTTTTTTATTTTCATCAGATTTTGCTAATAGATCTTTAGTTTTACAGCCTTTAAGAATCTATGTCAGCATGTTCAGCAGAAACTAATCCAATTATCACTTAAGTGAATATAGGCTTTTTAATTGCTTCAAATTAGAATCTTTTGGGCTATGCACTGACATTATTCACAATATGAAGATACCTTTTTTCTTGGACGTTACGAGCTACAATTTCCTTTTAGATATAACTAGCAAATGCTAAGATGAATTTAAGATCTAATATTTCTACATCCACAAAAGATAACAGCATCTTCATAACACAAGGATATTTTCTGTGCTATGAGCATATTTATTACTTATAAAGATAAGTCTGCATTCAGAAAATAAATGAGTGTATTCTTTGAAGTGATCTACAAGTGCTATCTTTTCAAAGATATGATTAGAGTAATTCATGGAAATGTGTGGGTCATCACCCAGTTTCAGAATCAATCTTTTATGTGATTGATATAGTCTAGGCTTCAGAAGTAAACTTCATCTCCAGTTTATGACCTTACAATAGATGTTGTGGTTACAAACATAAAAAATTTTCTACAGTCATTTCTTGTTGACAGTGTAGCTATCCACTTTTTACAGCATTTATCCTGAGGATTGTTTCTTACAGGTCAAATGAAAAAGGGGCAGAAAGCAGGTGATCTATAATTGGGAAAAGGTGGTGTTATATATTTGGATAGATAAAAAACACCTTTTTGTCCTCATCCAGGATGAGCTGTTCCATCACTTTTCCGGGGATATCTTAACAATTATTATTATATATATTATAATAATAGTTATTTTATATTTAAAATAAAAAACACCTGTCTCATTAAGATTTTATATATTCTTAATTGCATACTAACAAGGCAACATTTCTATGTTGTTAAAATATTATTTTTACATAAATTCATAATTCCATTACAGACTATTTACATGTTTATTTAAGCTATTAAGCTTGAAAGACTTTCTTGCCAGATATATATAGGACCTGAAAGCCATTTGGTTAATGAGGAACAGGAAGTACTTACTAACCAGAGCAGGTATTTTGCTGGCAGCATCACTAATTACTCTGACAAGCTTTTAAATGAGAATTCTGCATCCGTAAGATTTGCTGTTTTTCCCTCCCACTCTTTTCCCAGGAAAAGGCTTTATTTACTAACTGTCCATATTATTTATGATGTTTTAATACTGTATAAATGTAATGTTACTTAACTACATATCTTGGAAGGAAGGGCCCCAGTACTTAAATTTGGCATTTCTTGCTTCTTCAGTTTAGCACTGTTTATGACAGCTTCAAAGAAAAACAAACAATAAAATAAAATAAAATGTACAGAATTACATGCCCTGAAATTAGACCTAATACAGAACAAGACCACATAGGACAGAAGAAAATTGACTTTTCTCAAAGTTGCATGAAGAGCTATTAAATTGTATCATGTTGCTATGTAGACTGAACAGGTGAAATTAATAGACTAAACGTGTACTTGAATACATAAAAGATCAGGGTTTAATCCTACTATAGAGTCTGCCAAATATTATTTAGCTCAAGTACCTGTTATTCAAGTGGTATTCCAGACTATTATTCAAACATTAGTCAAGTCAAATACCATATGTGTGGGACAAAATGATGACTGTGTATAAGCATACAAGACTGCTTAGTCCTACTGTGGTATAGTTATGATACTGTGGTATAATCATGATCTCAAATTATGAATCAGTCACTGTTAAATAGAATGCCTAGTATACATATTTGGCAAAGACAAACAATAATGGAAAAGAAACAAAATGTGGGCAAGGGAGAGATGCTCTCTATGAAGATTGGACAGTGAAATGGTTAGTTCACTTTCAAGTTGTCTTTGTAGAGTGGTCATAGTTAGGTTATTGCTCTTGTTTTGGATATCTCCATAATTCCTTTCTGCCACCAATAATTAACTCTGCATATTTCAATTAATTGCACACAATATATCAGATTCGTTGTCTGGGAGTATTAAAAAGTTCTGTACTCTTGGAGTCATAATTGGCAATTGAGGTTTACTTGATTCTTTTTTTTCCTGAAAGAAATCTAGTGAAACATACCTTAAAGTTATAGGGAAAGATTATAGTTGCAGTTAACATTTTGGTTTAGCTGTTGCATTTTTATATGGTGCATTATACATTTGACTTTCATATAGTCCACCTGGGAAAATATTGTTCTTGGTGATACAGGTTTCCACTACTAATGGTTCAGGTTTCTACTAATTTGCTGCTTCACCTTCACCTATCTCTTTTGGACAAATGGAATGGCAGTTATTTTTCATTAAAATAAGAAAATTTTGATAAATCATCAGCTACTAATATTTAGAATAAAATATTTCAAGGCCATTAAGTTAAGACAATAAATTAAAAAAAAAATACACGTTACTTTTCTTTTGGTCTCCAAATAAGTAAACTGAAAAGTTTATGGTACTGAAATCTTCTGAAACTTCATTTATTTCAAAATCTAGATGCCTTGTTATCCTATGACTGTGTTTGGCCAATAATCAACAAAAATTCCTAGTCAGTGTGTTGCTTTTTTGTATCCTAGTTATATACCAAAATATTCAAATGATGAAAAGTTTACTGAAACATATGGTATATCTTTCAAAAGCGAGTCAGGTGTTCTGTTGGTGACTGGTATGAATGAGAAAAACAAAAACAAAAAAAACAAAAACCGAGCTGCCTTGTGATACACAAATGGATCTGGTTGGCTTGGAGATGTCTATTTTTGAAGTCCCAAATTCCTTGTCTCTCTGAAGAAGAAAATTCAGAATATCCTTTCTATAATGTAATTCTGCCATGTAAACATTAAGAACACAGGAGGTAGGTGCTTACACCTGATTTATTACAATAAAAAGATCGATACATTCATGATAGTAGATAACCTCTAATTCTACTATCCTTCCAAATCACCTGGGCCAGAAGTAATATGTATCAAATGATCTTCAATAAGGAATAATAAAGAATGAATAGGAGAAAATATTTTTTTTTAAAGAGAATAATAACCAACAATTCCTGAGTAGTGCTTTTCATTGTCAAAGCATTTGCAAACTTTAGCTACTTAATCAACACCTCTTCATTGCATTCATTGCATCAACACCTCAACATTGCATGCATAAATACTAGAGATAATGACAGAAGAAGGAGCATAATAAATAAATGTATTTTTTCCAATATCACAGAAAGAATTATTGGGTCAGAGACTTGAGCTAGACTACATAAAACTGGGTATATATGTATTCTTTTATATCATAAAGTGTGCTTGTATGATGATGTTGTCTATAGATAAATCATATTTTATGGGAATTGCTATATGAGCTATTTATGTGCTATTCTTTGTGTATATGAATAAGGTATTATTTGAATGTGTATTTTTATTTATACTTACACTTTTAATCACAAGATTAAAAGGCCGGATGAGAATACTAGATGTTAGTGTTCAAATAAGGTGTTACTGACTGATTTTTCTTTTTATACAGAGAATAGAAATGTCGTACTACTGTAGCTCAGCAATGCACGTGTGTGGTATTTTCTCTGTTCTAGTATTCAAAAAGGCAACACACTGACTCAGAATTTTTGTTGATTATTGGCCTGTTTACTGATTAGTGAAAAATTATAGTTGTTCATCTTGACTTGACTGGTTAACAGGTAATGTTTTTAGATTAGGCCTAGTTTTATAGCTACAACTATGAAAAAAATTACGCTAACAGAAACAAAATAGAGGGCAAGTGGTGTAGCACCAAGGAATATACTTTGATTTAAAAAAAAAAAAAAAAAAGAAATAGAAAAGAAAAAGAGAAATGCCACAAGACCAATATATCTTGTTTGTCTAGATCAAAAAGAGGCAACAAAATATTCCAAAAAAGAAAGAAAACAACATAACAAAACAATTTCACTACTGTTATCCTCATGTCTGTTGATGTTTTGTGCTAGTAACTAACATGCAAACACCTGTGGTGCCGCATAGGGAAACAATTTTGGCAAAGGCTGGCTGATTTATCATTAGTGTTTTATATAGACAAATTATTGGTAAGTATAATTTTGATAGCATTAAGACAAACGCCATTGATATTGCTACAAACAATTCAAATATTTTGTTCATGGATTGGTTGTTGTTCATAGCTTTATTACTTCTCAGCTTTCTTTATAAACTTTTAGTTTATGATCAGAGTTCATCCAGCTCTTTAAGTCTGAGACATAAAGCAAAATTCAATTCCAATAAAATTTTTCCCAGTAGAAGTCATTCATCTCTAGGATTACAAGATTTCTGACTGAAAAATTTAGCAATCTTCTCATCTTCCTCTTTGGAATAAATAGTTGAGGAAAATATTTAAAATATGCTTAATTATTTCTTGTATGTTGTAGATTGAAATAAAGGAGTTGATTTTTTCTTATCATAATGTCTGTACTCTATCAACTATATCAGCAGTAGTTCATATGCTTAAAGGATTATACCACAATTGTTGCTTTTTCATATTAACTAATCTATCTACTGAATAGGCAGTTATAAGCAGATCAATTATAGAATCTCTTTCTCATGAATACATGTATATTTGTATATATGTATTCAAAGTCAATATTATATATTGCCGATAATATAAAATGCTCTATTTTATTGGGTCAGAAGTTACCCTACCAAAAAATTGCTGAATATTTTCTTCAATAAAGAGCCTCTGTATTGTGCAGGAGGCTTTTAGTTCCTGATAGTCATAATAACTTTATTATAATGAACACTTTAAGGAAGTATGAGCAGAAATTTATTCTATTTTGCTTTTCAAATTAGTTTTCTTTAAGAGACTTGGTATGAATCCTTAATCTTTTAAGTGCATCTTATTTTCATCACCTGCTATCAAAACATGACAATATGGATTTCATAAGATTTCATAAACAGTAACTAGTAACAAAAAAAAGAAGATTACAAAATTTGAAAACCTCTGTGTATGTGATTATTAAACTGGCGCGGAATAAAAGGAACAAATGGTCCAGTTCCATGCCTGTTTACACAAAAAAAAATTGTTATTCATTTTGGTTACATGATTGTTTGTTTACTTCATGTATTATGGTTTCTTTTGAGAAAAAAATGTAAGAATTGTGGAAGGAAGTTCTCGCTGTGTCAAAAATATTAGTCACTTCTCTGCTGAGAAATCTAGCAGCGGACCCAGCACTCCAGATGTAGTTTCACCTGTGTGTAGAGAAAGAGAAGTATCACCACCCTCAATATGCTGGCAATGCTCTTCCTAATGCAGCCTGGAAAGCCATTGGCTGCCTTTGCCACAAGCTTTTACTGCTGGCTCATGGTCTAGCAGGTCCGCTGCCCAGAGAGATTGTGGAGTCTCCTTCTTTGGAGATCTTTAAAACCCACTTGGATGCAGCCCTGTGCCATGTGCTCTAGGTGACCCTGCGTTTGCAGGGGGTTGGACTAGATGACCTCTAAGGTCCCTTCCAACCTTAAACAGTCTATAATTCTATGATTGAACTTAAGAAAATCTAATATTCATATTCACGAAATACATCTCAGAAACAATATTATGCAAGATTATTACTTTAAAAAATCTTTAGGGACCATGACCAGGTGATTTTTATGATTTTATTCTTATTAGTACAATGCATAGAATCATTGTGGTAGCTTTCTAAGAGCTCCTGACCCTGGTACTGCAGAAATACATTAAAAATATCTATCTCAAAGTTTTCATCCAAATGCTATTTTGTCGGAACACATGGCATGCTTGTACCATTCCAGACTTCCAGAAATTGATGGAGTAAAGGTCCGTATCAACGGTCTTTTTGAGACTGCTGCATGTTTCGGCTCTTCGTGTTGAGGACGTGAAGGATATCGATATATTCTTCTCAGATCCTGGTCTTCTCTAATTACCAGTAACAGCTCCTTCATCTTTATCCCCATTCCCTGAGGAAGAATGTCTTAAGGGAGAGAGATTCTGAAGAGGTTCTATGGTGACACTCTGAACCTCCCATGTTTTGACTGAAAAGATGTAGACAATGCAGTGACTGCTTCAGCTGAGTAGAAAAAGAATTCAAAGACTTCAAAGAATAATGTCTATGAGAACAATCCCATCAATTTTATCCAGAAATGTCAAGAGCCCTTAAGAGCTATTCCACATACCTTTCTCACCCTCAAACATATCAGCCTCTGTTTGACGGTCTCACTACCTGTTTTATAACCCTCAGAGTTCTCAAAAGTGGAGAAATAATGAGACTCTGTGAAAGAAGAGCAAAGAGGAGAACAGTGCTGTGTTTCCTCAAACTTTATCAATCTGTGAAGTTTTCCAGCTATTCAATATACTCATCTTTTTTTCTTTTAATTTACCTCAAGCATAAAGTTTAGTGGTCTCTTTCCTTTGTATGAATACATCACATTAATTATTTGTAAGTGTTCATCATGAATCACGCTAAATCATCTCTAAGATATTCTGTGCAGAACTGTTTTGCCATTTCTCATAGTTGCCTGGGTAAACGTAAATGTTACCATCATTCGTAAAAATTTTACATACTTGTTTTCTACAAATGTATGAGATTTTCTGCTCATTATAATAATTGCATAAATTAAGGTTTGTGTCAGAAATGTTTGCATTGTAACCTGGTAACAGTCATCATTATCTCCATGTTAGTATTTATTATGTATAAGAAGGATACTCATCTTTGACCTTCTGTTATTTCTCTGTCATCTTCTATTACTATGCTTTTTTTTTCATTCCATTTATTTGATTGGAGAGGTTTTGATTAAAATTCATTATTTTTCATTCAAAATGATCATTGCATTTTATAGTTTAAATTTTGAGCTAAGATTTTATTATTTTGAGGGGGAAATTTCAACACAGAAAATACTGAATCAATAAAAAGAACAACACACTGAGGTGAAAAACTAGAAGTTATTTGATTTATGGATCAAAACAGAAAGCAACTATCCAATGTGTGAAAGAATTTAGTAGGCTAGATAACCAGAAAAAGCTGAATAGAAAATTAGACATAAAAGAATAAAAGCCATCTTGCTGAACACTACAAGAACAGCAGACAGCTGTTTGAAAGGGCAAGTAGAACAGGCAATAAATTAAAATATTTATCCCTTCTTTTTGTCTTTTAAATAGTTAATACTTTTAAATAATTGCTTTTTTAACCAAATCACTTACACCAAAGTAATTGACAATGGAATATGTATTATACATTTTTAAAAATAAAGATATGAAGATTTTGACTGAATTTCATAAACTGAAAAAAAGATGAAGTTTGAGACAGAGGTTGTGTTAGAGGAGTTGTTTCACTAACAGGCTGAAAGTGTAAAGCATTACAATATGACAAGTGCTTTTTACTTATAGTAATTCTAGCAATTTGTTACCCAGAAATATTGTAATATTTTGTATTTTTTTACAACTTCTCAACATTAATTTTTCATGATATCTTTGAGCCCATATAAATGACATTCATAACAAAATTCTGCATCAAAAAAGTCACATTTTTAACTAGACATCATTAAAAAATATCTTTCACTTATTTTGAAACCTGATGTGTCTTTTATGCCCACCAGTTCTTATGCTGAAATCACAACTCAACTCCCATTCATCTTGTTCACTCAGGGTAATATTTAATAAATATTATCACAACATGTCCCTCCCCAAACTCTACTATACTTGCAAAATCCTCTTGTGGAAAGATGTTTCGTATCTCAGATGTGATAGCGGCCTTATCATTCTTCTATGTTTTACAGACAAATATGCATAGTTTCCTTATTTATTTAAGTAATCTTCTAAGTGCTAGTGCTGTTTGCTAAATTATAGGCTGTTATCATACTGTTCAGCAGCTAGGAATGTTCCACAAGGCAGATGCAGTATGCAGATCTAGCTTTCCTTCAACAGAAAGAAGCGGGTGAGAAGGTTTTACTATATGCACACAAAAAAAATTGTTACTATATTACAGAGATGAAAACAAGAGATTGTGTGAGTGTATTCTTTATATAAAATAAAACAAATGAATAGTGACTTGAAGTCATGAGGTCTCCTATGACAATTGTGAAGTACTTCCCAATCTTAAACTTTTTGTACTTACAGTTCTATTATCTAGTAGATTTGTGTTATTCCTAGGGAATTAAATCTCTTACATTGTAAATGTAGATTTATTATCTAGATTTATTATTATTCTATGGTATCTTTTTTCTCAGGGTTTTCAAAAGAACTATTAATCTCTGTTCTGCCCTGCAGCAAAAAAGTATTGATTTGAATCACAAGGCAAACGATCCAAACTCCACAAGGAATGGCTATCAATGCTGTTTGTTTGTTTGTTTTTATTTCTATCTGTATCAGAAACCTAAGAAGTTTTTTTTGAATTCAAATAAGTGATCTCACTTGTGCAATATAGTAACAAAATACAATACAATTAAGATATGGCAGTTTTGAAGTAGAATGTCTGTTTTTATTAGGATGTTCCATCAGCAGTCTTTCCTCAAAATTGATCCATTGAAGTGGATTGCAACAAAAAAAGTGTTTTTAAAAAATTCTGTTTTAGAATAAAATATCAAGAAATTTTGTCAAGATCACAAAATCAGGATTGATGTATCAAGAGAGATAGAGAGCAACTGGAATGATATAAAGCTAATATAAAGCTAGGAAGGCAGAGGCCAGATTGTGATACTAATTAAATTCACTAATTTGATTTACAATAATAGGCTTTTGGTATCAATGCTTTCCATAATCACTTCAGAACATTTAACATTTTATGGTATTATGAAGATATTTAAATGCCTTCCATAATAAAATCTTTCTTCAAAATAATAATAATTGATCTTATAAATATTACTGTAACAAGACATTAACTAATTGATTTTGAACTTTAAAGACTTTCAGTTCATGTAGTTCACCACTGGATATTCGGTTTCATCAACAAAGCATCTTTGAGATCAATCTGCTGTATCCATTGTACTTTCAAAGCATATTCAGTCTTTTAATTTTTTTTTCGTTGTGAAGGAGACTCGGAACAAGGACCTTCATCTTTTCCTGGGAAATTAAATGATTTCTTCAAAGACATTCTCCAGTGAAATATGCTACAAAGTGACTGTATTTTTCTCTCATTCAGCTAAGTATAACAATGAAGTAAACCAAGTATCAATACTTACTTCAAAATGTGAACTATATTTCGTAATAGCAATTTGTTTAGTGGGATATACGCATTGTTTGGGTAAGGCAACTGCTGTTCACACTCCCTAGAAGAAAATTCTAAATGAATTCATTTAAAAACAAATTCCAAAAGTTCTATCTCTATCAAACCTATAACGTCTCTAAATTCACCTATGATTCCAGGCCCAAGAGTGGATGAAAACAGTTCTAGGCAAATATGAGTGGAATTATTTGTGACTTTTATATAATAAGATTGGAATAGGACACCTAGTCTTTACTGTTAATGAGAATCTCATTCACTAAAGATACTACTGAGAATAGGACTTTAAATAACAGCATAGTCTTGTAAGCGGTCATAAATTTCTCCCTCCATGTGTTGTTCTGTGCTGCACCATTACATAATCAAAACTCAAAACATTTACATTGCACAAAACATTCAGGAGACAAATTAGGAAGACAATGAAAGGAAATAGTGCAGGAAAAAAGGCAATACATCCTTACTTGCGGACCCACTAGTTCTTTCATAAATCTACAATTCAAAAAGAAGAAAGGGGTCAGTGCTTTGGTGAAAACAAAGGCAATATTTATGCTACATAGTCTATGGACAGAAGAGTTTGATTCTTTCCACAAACATACAGAGGATGCTCAAAGCTTTATTTTTATACTGAGTATTGGCATGAGCAGAAATAATAATAATAAAATATTTTTCTTTTAAAGATATACCTCTAATCCTAGAACATCTGACTTCTAAATTTCAAGATTTTAATCTGCTGACTATGGAACTCAAAGCAAGTGGGTACAGAACTCTCACTAAGAGTGTAAATATTGGAAAGAAGAGATGGAAATCCACAATAACAACTCATGGCATCCACATGCTTACTTGAATTATACATTAATACAGCTTACAATGTAAGAGTATCATCTTATGAGCAGCAAGGTTGAGAGAACTACAAAGCAAAGAACATTATTTTTGGCACCTAAATTGCAAATGAGATGACAGTCATAAATTGATTTCAGGAAAAATGACTGAAGTTGATATCTATTCACTCATTAAAAATCACTCCATTTTAATAATCAGTATTACCTGAAGTTTTGAGACCAAAAGGACTCAGAACATAAAAGTGTATCAGAAATTTGGGCAAACCTAACAGGCACAGTGAAATAATGATATGTAGTTGAAGTTAAAATGATTTATCTGCTTAATCTTTCTCAAATTATGAAATGTTATTATTTTCTTTGAGGTTAGTTAAGCAATGCATAAATTCAATAGTTCTTTCAATTACTCAAAAGAGAGTAGTAATTAGCAATTTTGAAGAGAAATATGCCCAAGATCAATTTTGAAGTTCTATGAAATTTCCACAATAATTTTCCAGTTTTTAATATTATTCTGAAAGGGCAAAAATCATAAATATCACCAATCTTCTCTTTTCAGGAGTTGTGTTTGTAATGGAAATGTAAGCATGTTTTTCTCTTCTTGCTCATACCACACACATGTATATTCTGTGATAAGAGGTGATTTGAGTAAGAAGAAGAAAGACTATCATAAGTTTTTTTTTAGACTAAAAATGCTCCAGATACCTTGCAAATACAGCTAATAACAAGAACGATATATTTAGTGGGCTGATTTTCAGCGCTTTGACAGGAATGGAAGTGCTGTGGTTGTGGTCAAAGATGTCATAGGATAAACAACTGGAATAGATGGTTACACTCACAATACATTTGTTAAGCATAAATAGAAAAATAGATTAAAACATTTTGTAGTATTTTCTGTGGTATTTTGTGGTATTATGGGCTTTTTCTAAGGACATTTTCATATGATTTTTTTGACAAACTAAATTCCATACTTTAGCTTCTAAAGAAGGAAAGATATGACTTGCTCCAGCATTCATTGATTTCAAAGACATTCCCATGTTAACTCATTGTCCTGATAGTGTCTTTAATATTGTTGCTGTAGTAAGTCAATATTTTTAAGTGCATTCAAGTGTAGCTATCACTAGATTGCCTTTAAAGAGAGATAACATTGTTTTGATATTGATAGCACCTGTCACAGTTATACTTAAAAAAAGAAAAAAAAAACCAAAGCAATATAATGCATGTTTATTTCAGTAAAATAGATCCTACACAGTTGTGATCAAAATAATATTAAAAAAGCTGAAACATACCATTCAACATATTTTTACATGATTTTTTGCATTATTTCAGAGTAATATCTTATTGTATTCATGAAATTCTTCTGTTACATCCAGGAGTCATTCTGTTAATATGTGAGTTGAATAAAAGTCTTCCAAAAACAGACGAGCAAAATTTTTGTTAAATAGTAAGGCTTTCCAGGTTTTGCATTTTAATGGCTCAGTTTCAATAATATTCTGATGAAAACAAATCAACAGAAAAATGAAGCTTTCCCATTAGGATAATTTCTTTTAAAAAAGTGCCATAATCCCACAAGTTTACTTTCAAAAGTTCCTAACTGTTGTAGAAATTGTATAGTTTCTCATTCAGTGCCACATCTTGCAAAATCATTTTGCATACGCATTGTATTTCTTGCTGAAGAAATCTAAATATTCTTTTGTTTTACTGTAATTTAAGGAAAAAGGAAATTTTGAATATTATTACCTTGCTCTTCCCACATATAACTGGTATTACTATTTTAAGGTCATAAAATTATTACCTTCTGGGATGACTACATTTGATCAGATAGCGTCTAAGCAATAAGACACTAGGGCTATTGCTCATCCCATTGTTCATCTTGTTATTATTACTCTAACTTTCAACTTCATTTGGGGTCTTCTATCCCATATTTTTGAAATATCTTCAAGCAACATCTTTCATTTTCTTCTTATGCTGCCTACCACTGCAGGCACTTACTCCTTCATGCCATCTGTAGTACTGAACAAAATGCAAGTTAGTTGTGCTTTCTCAAAACTACCAGAACATAGAACTTACTTAGTGCAACTTTTAAAATGAGTGTGCAGTTTTAAAAATAAATTTAATATATTTTAAAATATATTTAAATACACATTAAATGAATTTTATTTTTGTTTTAATTAAACAATTATACCAACATATCATAGAATCATAGAATCATAGAATGCTTAAGGTTGGAAGGGACCTTAGAGGTCATCTAGTCCAACCCCCTGCACATGCAGGGTCACCTAGAGCACATGGCACAGGGCTGCATCCAAGTGGGTTTTAAAGATCTCCAAAGAAGGAGACTCCACA
>JAUBOD010000924.1:5126095-5137870 GCA_032353885.1 Nothura maculosa
CGTTGAACAGGATGGGACCGAGGACTGACCCCTGGGGGACACCGCTCAGTACAGGTCTCCAACTAGACTCAGCCCCAATTTACAGCTTTCTTTGGGAATGCTGCTACTAGCTCCAAGTCAGTATGGAAAATAATATTAAATATTAATGTGTGCTTTTAGAGAAAGCTCTCAGGGGCGGCAAGAGTGGAGCTGCTCCGAGAAGGAGGATTAGCAGGAGCAGAGGTGACTGACTAGGCCACAGTCCCACTGCACTGAGAGAGGTGATTACAGTGGCCAAGAGGGTTGTTATTGACATGTGCTGTTGACATTAGAGTCAAAGAGTAATGCAAGGCAAAGAGATTGCCAGGCCTAGTCAACAAGCCAGAATGGTAGGATTGGAGACAGACACACCTCTAAGGTGGGCAGGAGGGTGTTTGGAGGCTACAGGTTGACTGTAGGTCAACAGCCTAAGTCAAAGCCTAGGCAAGGCTAAAGACAATCTAAGTAAAAGAGAATCTAAGCAAAGTTGAAGACTGGGAATATACACTCAAAAGATAACACCCTAGGGATGAGAATAAAAAATTAAGTTACTTGAGTATATTTATTTAAGAAGTTAAGAAATAACTTAGCTTCAAGTTACTTCTTACAAAAATGTGATACCAAAGCCTGATGTATTAATCTGCAGGAAAGCTCATGTCTTTTTATAACTACCTGATTTCATTTTGTTGTTTTGTCCTTCCATCTACATCCTCTGAACCTTTCTTTTAACCTGATCAGGTTACCAGTTAACACCAATGGTCTCCTTTAGTTCTCTCTAAGCTTCTTTCAGGAAGAGATTAAACTTTTTTTTTTTTTTCCCCAAAAGACAGAAGGGATAGACACAAGGGAAGACAACTTTCTTATTCAGAAACTGAAATACTTTTCCAATGAGTATTTTACTGCAAAAGAAAGCTCGTTTACATTTGGCTTTCTAACAAGGTAACATGATTAGTACTTCATTGGATGTCCTCTGCATTTCTATTCAGAGACCCTTCTGCTGCTCTTCACATAACAAGCTTTAATGGTAAGACTATCAGCCTTTGAGATTGAAATACACTTCTGTGAAAAACACTCAGTCCATCTTTTGCCTGTCTGTTGAGAACACTTTACAGTGTACTCTATGGTAGTGATGTACATCACACCAGAAAGTGTAATTTCTCACTATCGAGGCTTTTCCAGAAAAAAATGTGAGGTCCATAACAGCAACTAGCTCTATAGTTAGTATATTAGACATTGAAATTCACTGTTGTTGATTTGTTCAACTTAGACAGGCATATTTATGGGAACAAATTTTCAATTTTCAATCTTCTGTGGAAATGTCCTAACATCCAAGTAGAAAGTGATTCTTGAATTAGAATGTCATGTGTATAAATCTAGTTAAAGTATGTAAAGTGTGTAAAGTCATAAAATAAGACTTCAAGGGTGACACCCTAAACCTTAATTCAATATCTCAAATGTTTTGCAACATCCTTACCTGCTATGAAAACAATTCCTCTCATTTATTTCAGCAAAATTCAAATGAAATGAGCCTGGCTTTGCATGAGCAAGGAGAGTAGGACTTATCCAACAGACTGCTGAAATCTTTCAACAACTGTGCAGTATTACGTGTCTATTCAGTCACAATAATTGTACATAACCACGGTTAATTATATAACGTGATGGTCAGAAGTTTTGTCCTTTTTTATTTTTCTTTGAAAGATTTAAGTCAGAACTGTGACATTCGCTAAGGACAGCATTTTTAAGTTTTTAATAAAAACAATATCTGATATAAGAAATGTGCCATAAAAGATCTAAAATCAGGAAATATATATTAGATGATTTGGGAATGTAATTGCACAGCAATTTGTTAACATTTCTGTTGTCTTTTCTGGTATTGTTATGCAATTATTCCATGCCTCTCAGATAAAATTCCTTGTTCTGTTTGCCAGAATATATGTTTATGAATTTACACTTGTGATGATTTCAGCTACTATTTGTAATAACAATTTTAATAATAATTGTAATTTGTAATAATAATTACTGGTTTTGTTTTTTTTAGAAATCATATTTCAGATTCTAGTTTCTGCCATCTTAGTTTGCACTTGTCACCAATCTCTTTGAATTAAGTAGCATTTTAACGTACATGTTACAGTAGTAACCTTTTGCATATCATACTTTCCAGCATCACTATTTCTCTGCCATACTTAAAAAGCAATTGTCATAGAACATTTTTCCTAATTAATTAATCATTTACTTGTGGTAAATACTAACAATGAATTCAAATTAGCTAGTGATTTCCATCAATTTAATTATTTTATTTTGAAATGAATAAACAAAAACAGGAAAGCAAGAACCTCCTTAGAAGCAATTTTGTTATGTCATTTGATTTACTTATGTATGTTTTTGATGCATTTGTAAAATATATTGGGTTTTTTTTGTAGTTAGCTGGTTAGTGTTTAACAATTCTGTTGTGTCACCACAACTTTGCACCTGTAGCATAGTAAAATCATCATAAAATTATCTGCAGCTATTTACAAAGAGTATGCATTGCTCAAATACATTGAGAATTACAAAATGCATTTTATACACATAGAAATAAACTCTCATGAGCCAAGAGATAAAGCCTGTTTCTCTTTAACTGAAATTCTAAAAAACTGTTTCTCTTCTTTGTGATAGATTGTTCTAAGAGGGATGAAGACTACAGATTTTACTTTCTTGCTCTTAACCTAGATTGTGATGATATATTTGTACTTCAGAAAAAAGCAGTAGTGTTACTTGCAATAGATTCACAAAAGCATTCACAGCCCTAAGATTCCACTTCCTTTCCACATTTATATCACTTCAGTTAACACATGTTAAGTATCAATGTATGTATCAACATTAAAAATATAGGAAAACTTTTAATATTTTAGAATTCTTAAAAAACATTGAAAATTTGAGATTCATGCACTTAGGCAAGTGCAAAGATTCACAGAAATCAGAAATTCGAAGATCAGTGGAAACCACTATGTTATCTATTCTGTCCTTTGTACTACAGGATTCTAAAATCAATCAGTTATTTTGATACTGATTTCAGCATTTTTTTTCAGTAAAGTATAGCTTTTAGAAAGGATGTCTGCCTTTATTTAAAACTCTGGAAAATAGAAGGCCAATTTAAACACTTTTTCTAATTGTTCTGTTACTTCATGGAGAAAGTTGTAGAGCTTGAAACCTTCACAGCACGAATATTACCCTGAAATACTCATACATATGACATCCCTGATATCTCACTGTAATGAACCACATGGCTAACAGCAAAGTAGTAAGTCTCATAGGGAGTTGAGAAAGGAGCCTGTCATTCATTTTGAATATGAATACTTTATTCAGTGAGGAGGTTGGTCATTCTCTAGATTAAAAAAAAAAAAACAGAGTTTTTAACCTATGGAAAATATTTTTACTATATTTTTCCCATATTTGTGCACAAGCAAAGTGGAGGTGTAATCACAAATGGATGATGACACAGGTTACAAGGCAGGGGTAGATGCTGAAAAGTAAAACCATTTGTACACTTTTAATATATAAATGGTTGCTGAAACCAAAAAGATTATTCAAATTTATTGAATATGTTTCTTATTCCATATTTCTGAACCATTTCACCTATTTTACAGCTTTCATGCATGCATGTTTTATAATCTGAAAAAAGAAGATGGGATGAATAAAAACAGACACTTTTTCTTTTTTCAGAGAGAGACAAATATCCCATCTGTTTTATACAAGGCTAAGCAGGATTTTCCCGAAAGCTACCTACTAGGCAAATGTCTGCTTTACTTTTATTTTCAGTTTTGACTACATTTCCACTTCAAAATCAGAATGGTTTTCTTTCAAGATATTTTCCCTTAAGATGTTCAAAGACAGGAATAGGTAATCAACATAAGTAATTATACTGTATATTATTTTCAATGAAATTTTCTGAAGAACCAGAAAAAATATTCTTCCAAAAATAAAAGTATTAGACATAAACAATACCATTAATTCAATTTTATCCTGTTATTTTCTCCCAAACTTAAGATATTTCCAGTGAAGTTACAGTGCCCACATACTCTTGAGGCATTTTGTTTTACGGAGAAGAAAAATAAATCAAAACAAAAATCCCACAGTTACTACGTTCCGTTCCCAATACCACAACTAATTCCAAACTAGGTCAGATATTTCAGATGTAATAAAGTGTCTCACTCCTTGCTATTTACATTTGCAGAAGAGTCCTACAGCTAAATCTGTAGAACATCTTTGTTGTCTCAAAGTCATTTGAAAAATTAACTTGAGGTGCCAGTTCACAGAAGACACAAGATTCAAGGAGGAACTTCTACCAGATTATTCTTCAGATGTTTCCATGGTATTTAAATCCTCTTCTCTTTATCTTTATAGGACTTGGAAATATAACCCAGATGTCCGACTAGTAGAAAAGACCCTAAAAAAATGGATAAGCTTTAGTTTTGAAACTGTGTTTTTTAATCTCCCTCTGTGCATCGTGTCAAAACCTTCATTTTTTTTGGCCTATATTCCTGTCACAAGATTTCTCCAAGAAAGATCTCTGTTTACAAATTGTCGGCTTTTGCCTATTTAGATTCACTTTAAAAACCTGCAGGTGAGGGGGAACTCCTTTACAGTGAGGGTGACAGAGCACTGGAACAGGCTGCCCAGGGAGGTTGTGGAGTCTCCTTCTCTGGAGGTCTTCAAAACCCACCTGGATACCACTCTGCGCCACCTGCTCTAGGTATGCCTGCTCGAGCGGGAAGGTTGGACTAGATGATCTCTAGAGGTCCCTTCCAACCTTGTAAATTCTGTGATTCTATGATTCTGTGAAATATTAACTGAGCCTCACAGTATTGGACTGACGAATGCAAGTCATTCTGAAGAATCAAAACACACACGGAAAGTGTACCCATCACATTTTTTTCAGTTATTATATTTCTGACATGAATCTTTTCATTTGTCCTCACATTAATAAGCAAGATTTTATTTGAACATTAGTAATGTCTTTATTTTATTTTATTTTACTTTAAATTGGAAAATTTAGATTTTTTTTCCTTATACCGAAGTGATTTTTTTATATGTATATTTAAGTACTTTTACTTAACAATTGCATTTAAGTAACTAATTTCATTTTTACTGCTTGTCAATCTTTAAATCTTTCTTTTCTGAAGCATATAACAAATCCTGCAAAAACAAAGGCTTATCTATTTATTTATGAGCTTCCTGATCTTAATAGATTTTTCTAAGAAGAATAGAGGCTCTTCTCCTTGCATTGCTGGAGTTTTTCCCCTTTTATATCTTAGTCAATTATTCCTTTTAGTATAGATCACAGTTGTCCTCTCTCTGTGGAGTTTTGTGAAGTGCCAATCCACTGCTTCAGGGATTGCATGACAACCAACTTCTTCATCATCACCAGTCAGGAACTGAAAATTCATCAAATGGCCTGAACATGTTCAAATGAGCAAGCTTATCATGCCTGAAATTTTCCATTAACCTTGCTATCAATGCATGAAGAAACATAATGGTGGAAAAAATAAATGGAAAGTGTTGCTTTCTGAATTCTCTTCTAACTGTGTGTTTGAAAACAGAAATACTGATCAGCTATGGCATTGCTGATTTCATCTTGGAGTAATGTCAAAGATTAATTGATGACTTTATATAAGTGTCACTGGAGTCCAAGAATGTTATAAACTTAGTCATTGTTTTTCATCATATGTTAGACTGAAAGGCAACTGAGGCCAATGAAATACTCTGTGAAAGTAAAAATAGGCAAAACAAATATAAATGAAGAAATATTTTCCATATAGTTGTGAGAAATGAGCATCATTGGATGATATTTACATATTTACTTGAGCAATCACAGTTTCAACATTCAACTTCGTAAGATTTTTACTTTTATATAAAAAATTCAATGACTTCATAAGACAGTACAGAGGTTATCTTGTTCTGAGAAGTATCTCATCCATATAATTGGGAATCTGAAGCAGTTTTATTAAAGAATGTGTTCTAACTGAAGAAGGACTGTGTTCTAAAGTTAAATCCAACTGCAAAGAGTTAGCAAGTTCCTTTTTAATATCTTGGTTCTCAACTGTGCCTTCAAAAGTAACTAGATACCTTTCCATGCATACATAAAATATGATCATACTGAGCAAGACTTAAAATTTATTTGTCTCTGTCCCTAAAATGTGCAACAACAAATGCTCAGGGAAAAATAGATATATAAAAAAGCAAATACAGACTCATGTTCTGGCAGCCACAGGCTTAATAAGTGTATCAAATCTCTTTTTTTTTTTAGTCAGTTTTGGCTTCAGCAACCTCCTACAGTAACGCATTTCTATAATTAACTATACAATGTATGAAAAAGATTTTTTTCCTTTTTCTGTTATAAACTTCTTGCATAATTAATCTGTGATAACCTTATTCATACCATCAATCAAATTAGTACTAATGTGCAGATGTTAGTATTCGGAAATATTCATCCAGCTGTATATATGTGGAAGCTTTGGCCAAAGCCCCATTGGAGAACCAGGCCATGGATGTGACTAATCAGTTATAAATTCATCCGTACATAGAAAGGAAAGTAAAATATTTATTAGTATACTCATTATGTCCCTGTCCTACAGAAACAGAATGAAACGGTGATGATACCTAGGGAAATGACAGAAACACTTATAGCTATTTTTTCACTAAATATATGGGTGCTACTCCCATTATGTTAGTTAAAATTATGTGTGCATATTGAGAGAGAAATAAATCAGCCAGTAAAGTACTCAAAGTGTGTAGGTGTTCCCATTTTTTTTTCTCATTAAATTGCTCATTTGTAATTTCCCCATATTTTGTATCCCTTAGAGCTCTTGGATGAACATTTTTTGCACACTGTATCCTTACAAGCATGTTCAAGATCTTGATTTATAACCTGTTAAATAGTTTTTCTCTTAAAAAAATAAAAAGAAACTGCAACAAATTTTAGCAATCAAGAAAAGTAATTGTATATCAGTACTACAGTCTGCAACAATTTGTGGGGAAGTGTTCTCTGTGGGTATATAGGCTATACAAAATATTTTCTGTGACTGCATAACTATTCAAAACTCTTAGGTATATAGACTGTCATTCAACTATTTAGATTATCTGATTTTATTCAACCTCACAACAAATTCCAAAATTAAATCAAAGTCTCCATCTTTCCTGTTTTTTTTCTACGTGACATTTTCAGTATTTAGACCTTCCATCTCATCTTCTTCATGTCATCTAGTGGAAAAAAAATAGAACAGTTTGTCTGGTTTATTTTAGACAGTCCTTTAATAAATATAGTCTTGCCCTGTTTATATCTATCTGGAATTTTACTACAAAGGCCATTTTCTAGGTTCAGAAATTTCCAAACAATGGTAATCTTAACAGTGGGGGCACATGACTTGCTTCCGTTTGTATGCGGAAGAAATCTATGGCTCTTAATATTGGATTTGGCAAATGAATCTAGGCAGAATTATTTCCAAAATAAATTGTTCACTGCTAGATCTGCAGGTATCCAGCAACAATTGTTGGTCCCATACTCAAAGTATATGCAATGTCTTATGCAGTAATGTAGACTGATGATGTGAGGGAACAGCTCAAAGACAGAAAGTAGAGAATATGGAGGAGGCAAAACAATGGAGTTATGCCCCAGGTTTTTTTTGTATCCTGCTTGAAGCACTGGAATAAGATGATCAGAGTATATTTTAGAGATAATAGGAAGTGCAATGAACAATAGCAAAAAAAAAAAAAAAAAAAGATTGCAGGCATGCCTCAGAATTCTTCTTTATCTTAAAATGTAGTTTGAAGCAGTTTTAAGATATGTCCTTACTGCAAGCAGGACTTTTGGTCCACTGAGTTGGGTCTAGACTAGCTGCTCAGTTTAGTCCAATGACTGTGGTTTTAGGAATGTTTAGCTCTTTGGTGCACCAAGTGTTCATTATGTATCATTTTCTGAGGGAAAAATATTAATTTTAATTTCAAAATGAGATTTCTTCTTCTCTGAGTTTTCCTAAAATGAAGTTATGATACAAATAGCACATGTCAAATGAAGTAACAAAATGACATGACAAGGAGATTGAAAACAAAATATTACGTTTGGAATACAACAGAATTCAAGTTCATTTTCCACATTCAAAGCCAACGCTGCTTCTGTCCTCTGCAAACTGTTAAATAGGTAACAGGCAACATAATTTTTCAGGTGACATATCATAGCATTGAATCTCAAACATTTCCTATTAGATTCTTGACATTAGAAATGCAGAACAATTGGTATTTCTATTAATATAAAATACAGCTCCTATAAGAATACCAATTTTTTAACGTAGTTGTTACACAATATTTCCAAATAGTATTATTGACATTATTTATTGAATTTCATTATTTCAAACTTTATCTATTTTCAGATCTCGAAGAGAAGGGTTCTGGAGCGGACGCTCGTGCCGGAGCTCCTTGTCTAGAAGCGAACCACTGCGGCCCAAAGCCGCCGAGCGAGAAGGCAGCCCCGGCGCCGATCCCTGAGCGGGCAGCGCGGAGCCCTGTGCCCGAGGCGGCTCTGACTCAGCGGGGGCGGAGCCGGCAGGACAGGCGGGAACTGAAAGGCCGCCCCCAAGGAGCGCGGCGACCAGAGCGTGGTGCGGCTGTAGGGTGTGGCGCGGCAGTTCGCGCAGACAGAGCGAGCAGGCAGAGCCCTCCCAGGCGAGCAAAAGAATTCCGCCCACAGTCTCTTCCATCAGCGGAAAGCCAAGGGAAACGATGGCCTCCGCTCGTCAGAGAGCTTGCGCTAGGAAGACTGTGGCAACCCAGATTGAACTGCAACAGAAGCATGCAGCGGTCCAGGTCACTACCTGCGAGGAGTGCCTAAGCTTCTCCTTGGTGCCAGGGAGTGGCGGAAACTCTGCCTGCCTTAGGTGTGAGCAGGTGGAGTACCTGCTTAGCCTGGTGGTGGAGCTGAAGGAGGAAGTGGAAAGGCTCAGGGCTATGAGGAATTGTGAAAGAGAGATAGACTGGTGGAGCTGCGTTCTGCAGACCTCCCAGGATAGGCGTCCAGAAAACCTCCCAGTTCAACCTGAAAAAACAGCACCCTCTTGCCACAGGGCAGAGGGAAGAGAATTAACAATATCTAAGGATGCACAACAATGGAAAAGGGTCCCTGTTCAAAGTGGCAGGACAACCCTTCCCCAGCCCAGCCCACCCCCACCAG
The DNA here is from genome assembly GCA_032353885.1 of Nothura maculosa. Lineage (NCBI taxonomy): Eukaryota > Metazoa > Chordata > Aves > Tinamiformes > Tinamidae > Nothura > Nothura maculosa. The sequence goes on from JAUBOD010000924.1 coordinate 5,135,316, forward strand.
TGACCACTTCTAACAGATATGAGGCCTTGCACCTTGGGAAGCAGTTAGATGAGGACGCCAACCAAGGTCCATCTAGAGGGCAGTCTGCAGAGAGAGTGTCAGCTCCATGCCCTGAGGCTGCTCCCCCTAAGGAAAAAAGGAGCACCCAGAAGAAGCGGCAGGTGATTGTTATAGGTGACTCCCCTGCTGCAGGGCACAGAGGCACCCATCTGCAGACCTGACTCCTTATCCAGGGAGATCTGCTGCTTGCCAGGCGCTCGAATAAGGGATGTTACAAAGAGACTCCCTCGGTTACTCCAAAGCAATGATTATCATCCCTGCTGCTTTTTCACGTGGGTGCTAATGATGCCATGGGGAAACTCGTCAAAATAAAGCAAGATTACAGAGCCTTAGGGGTGGCTGTAAAAGAGAAGGGAGCACAGGTAGTGTTCTCCTCCATCCTTCCAATGCGGGGGATGGATTCAAGGAGGAGAAAACGGATAGGTGAAATCAACAACTGGGTGCTCCGCTGGTGTTGGCAGCCGGGTTTTGGCTTCTATGACCACAGGACCGTGTTTGATGACCACCAGCTAGTGGAGCATGGTGGGAACTGCCTCACCAAGAAGGGCAGGCATTATTTGCCAAAAGACTGGCCAATCTCATTAGGAGAGCTTTAAACTAAGCAAGAAGGGGGAAGGGGAGTGTCATATGGACTGAGGAATCAGTCTTGTACAACTTAAGTCAATGGGCATCCAACAGGCCTATGGTGGATGATGAGCGGGTGGAGAGCTTGTGGGTAAGGGTTAAAGGGCAGGCCAACGTGGGAGACACTGTGGTGGGTGTCTGCTACAGGCCATCTGACCAGGAGGAGGCGGCTGATGAGGCCTTCTACAGGCAGCTGGAAGTTGCCTCACGGTCACAGGCCCTGGTTCTCATAGGAGACTTTAACTTCCCCGACATCAGCTGGAAAGACGGCACAGCGAGGCACAAACGGTCCTGGAGGTTTCTGCAGTGTGTTGATGACAACTTTTTGACGCAGGTTGTAGAGGAGCCGACGAGGAGAGGTGGGCTGCTGGACCTCGTCCTACCAAACAGAAAGGGCCTTGTTGGAGATGTGAAGGTGGGGAGCAGCCTTGGCTGCAGTGATCACAAGCTGGTGGAGTTCAGGATCCAACGAGGAGTAGGCAGGGCAGTAAGTAGCCTTGCCACCCTGGACTTCAGGAGGGCCAACTTTAGCCTCTGCAGAGACCTACTGGGAAAGATCCCACGGGCTAGGCCTCTAGAAGGAAGAGGGGCCCAGGAGAGCTGGTTAGTTTTCAGGTGGCATTTCCTCCATGCCCAGCAACAGTGCATCCCTGTGCGTAAGAAGTCAGGCAGAAGGGGCAGGAGACCTGCATGGATGAGCAGGGAGCTCCTGGCAAAACTCCAGCAGAAAAAAAGCAGTGTATAGAAGGTGGAAGAAAGGAGAGATCCCTTGGGAGAAATATAGGAACGTTGTCAGGGAATGCAGGGATGCCACAAGGAAAGCTAAGGCTCAGCTGGAATTGAATATGGCAAGGGATGTTAAGAGTAACAAGAAGAACTTCTTCAAATATATTAACAACAAAAGGAAGGTCAGGGAGAACGTGGGTCCACTAGTGAATGGGGTGAGTACCCTGGTTACGAAAAACACAGAGCAGAGCTGTTGAATGCCGTCTTTGCTTCTGTGTTTGTCAGGGGCAGCCCTCTAGAATCCCAGGCCCTAGGGACACAGGAGAGCTGGGGAGAGGAAGGCTTGTCCTGGATAGAGGACAAATGGGTCAGAGAGCATCTAGGGAAATTTGGCACCCACAAATCCATGGGCCCTGATGGGATGCACCACAGAGTGTTGAGGGAACTGGCAGATGTCATAGCCAAGCTGCCCCCCATCATCTTTGAAAGGTCCTGGAGAAGGGGGAGGTGCTGGAGGACTGGAAGAAAGCCAACATCACTCCGGTCTTCAAAAAAGGCAAGAAGGAGGATCCTAGTAACTACAGGCTGGTGAGCCTCACCTCCATCCCCAGAAAAGTGATGGAGCAGCTCATCCTGGCTGCTGTCTCCAGAGACATGGAGGAGAAGAAGGTGCTCAGGAGCAGCCAGCATGGATTCACCAATGGCAAATCATGCTTGACTAACCTGATCACCTTCTATGAAGTAGTGACTAACTGGTTAGATGAGGGCAGAGCAGTGGATGTGGTCTATCTGGACTTCAGCAAGGCTTTTGACACTGTCCCTCACATCATCCTCCTGGGCAAGCTACAAAGGTGTGAGATAGATGAGTGGACACAGAGGTGGATTAGGAATTGGCTTGGTGGCAGGGTGCAGAGAGTGGTTGTCAATGGGACAGAGTCTAGTTGGAGGTCTGTAGTTAGCATTGTCCCCCAGGGGTCAGTCCTCAGTCCTATTCTGTTCAACGTATTCATTAACGACCTGGATGAAGGCATGGAGTGCTCTCTCAGCAAGTTTGCTGATGATACCAATCTTGGAGGAGTAGCTGACAGCCCTGAGGGCTGCGCTGCCATCCAGAGGGACCTGGACAGACTAGACCACTGGGCAGT
>JAUBOD010000924.1:5137970-5206268 GCA_032353885.1 Nothura maculosa
TTCTTTGGAGATCTTTAAAACCCGCCTGGATGCAGCCCTGTGCCATGTGCTCTAGGTGACCCTGCGTGTGCAGGGGGATTGGGCTAGATTACCTCTAAAATCCCTTCCAACCTTAAGTATTCTATGATCTAGAAAGTAACAAAACATTTTCTAAATAAAGTCAAGGCTAGAGGAAGTTCAAAAATTACAGGCAATCCTTAAGCAGTTTTTTTTTGTAAACCAACAAGGTCTTCGTCAGCATTACAACCATTTGTTGCATTAGTTTCACTATTAGGATTGTAAAATTAAAATCTAATGAAGATGTTTATTAATGGACAACTGCAGCCAATTATCCAGAAAAGGAAAGTAGATCAATGCTAGCACAAAACAATCATTTCATTGCATCAGCCTGTGTACTAATTTATAACTTTTTTATAGCCAGTTATAGCTTTCCTCCATATTTCATATTTGTGCAACCAAAAGATGGCAGTGCTCCATCAACAATTCCTACAAAGATTTTCCTTTGATTTTCATTTACTATATGGGAAAGCTTTAAGAAAAGGGATTGTTTCTGTTCAAATTTCCAAGGGAATAAAAAGGATTCCAAATTGTTTTAAAGGTGTTTAGGTTTTCTATCATCCTACAAAACTTATCCTTCAAGATTTTGTAGTATACTTAATAAATATAAAGCAATTAAGTTATCTTTCTTCTTCTGAGATTTAACAAGGTGTTTTTTCTTTTGCATCTGGCCGTGACTCAGAATCACAACTTCGTTATGTTTCTGAATTCATAAAGTTATAACAAATACCAAATCTCAACCATTTGAAATGATTACAAGCCAAAGATAGAAGCTTTAAATATAACATGAATCCAGAGATGTCATTTATCAGTTTTTCTTCACTATTTTAACCATAGACTACATTTTTTTTCTGATCTTTCTTATTCCATGTTACATGTTCCTTATCACACTTCCTTTCATGCAGTCATTAACAGTTCAAGTTTTGTAAACATTTTTGTCAGATTCTACACAAGTGTTGCTCAGCATACCTATATCAAAAACATGCAACATCCTATTTACCAGGACCATTGTTTTTTTTTATGTTTTGTGCTGTTTCTCAGAGACACATTCAAGTTCTTGTAAAATGTGCTTAAAAGAAAATGTTAATCTGCATACCGGCAAACCAATAAATAACTTTTCTGCAAATGTATCAAATTTAGATTACTCTTAAACATTCATAGAGGAAACAATTCAGTTGTTCTAATTAATTAATTTATAAGAATAATGTCTTATATGCTTTATTTATTCTTACTCAAAATCAGGATAATGATACTGGCATTTTGGGAACTGTTTTTGAATTATACTGACAAGGAAATGCAAATATATTTATATACTCACACATATAAATACAAATATATATGAAGAACATATGTAAGGAACATGTTTCATAAATTTCAACCCCAGTGTAATCATTGTTGTGATCTCAGATCCACATTTTAGGATTTGCATAACCCATCCTTATGTTGACATCTTTTAATATCCTTTGGAAGATATTGCGTAAGCATGGAACCACAAAACTTCTCATTCCCTAGAAGTAAAGAACCCTTTTTTATAAGATTATTTGGAAAATATTCCACAAATGCACACTGAATAGGACATAGGATCATGATCATATCCTTCACTGTGAATTGCTTGCTATCCAAGCTCATCTTTAGCCAGCTAGCCATAAGTCTCTAGTTGTGTTTCGTTTTGTCTATTATTCCTGATACCTTTCCTGGCAAAACTACTGTGCCTGTAGTGCTGAAACACAGATTCACTATGACAGCTTATTGTTAATTTCTTTTGCAATTTTACTGTACTTTGCAATAACTTTCTGTATTTTTTTCAGAAGCATTTTAATGCTGTTGTCAGTGAAAAGAGTAAGGAAGGGAATTAGAAAGTCTTTCTGTTCTCCAGCTGACTCTCCATATTTCCTCGGTAATCACATACATAGACTTTCAGACAGACCTCAGAAATTAAGGAAGTTATCTATGATAAGATGACTAAACCTTCATCAATAATCAATAATGTAGAGGTTTTTCTTGTGTTACTCTTGAAACAAAAAATCCTTGTCTCCAAGTTTACTGAAGGTATCTTCCAAGAGAGTATCTCCAACAAGCCTTCTAATTTCATACGAATGTCAACAGATTTTTTCCAAGAATTCTGTTGCTAATTCTGTTTTGTTGTCATCATGCTAGTTAATTTTGTGAGAAACTGCTGGCATAGAAATCAATTTATTCAAATAGTATTTCCTACAGTGAGAAAAGCATAATATGATTTTGCTATTACTGATGCCAGCATATTTCTTGGATGCTAATTGTTATTTCTCTAATCTGTATATAATCTATTATCTTTTTCATCATATTTATCATTAAGATAATGGTTATTCAATAACTCTCAAGACTTCTTTCCTCATCTAGGTTGCATGCCCAGAGTTTAGTTATCTAAGAACCTGCTTTATTTGCAAGAAAAAAAAAAATTACTATAGAATACGACATTCAAATGAAAATTAGTATTTAGAAATTGTGGATGAGGTTTCTGTTTAATGTGATTCATATCACATATCAGACTATACTGATGAATCTGGTAATTTGTATTTTGTCACTATCTGGCTGATATATTTTATATTTATCCAACCTCACAAGGCTGTATTATAGAGAATGAGGAAATATATTACATCTCTGTGCTATTTTTTATCCATAGAAGTACAGCTTTTGTTAAGAATCTCTATCTCACACGTTAGTCAGCCAGTCATACTCTTGCTTTGGCAAATATAAACTCAGATGTTATTTTCATCCGAAGATTCTTTGTCTTGCTCACTGCCTTCACCATATCATCTTTTCTGGCTAAACTCCTTCTTTTATACTCACACACACAAAAAAAAAAAGGACGAGATTTTTAGCTTCTTGACTTATTCTACTTGATGAATATTTTTTCATAAGCTGTAACAATATGTTGTTTACCTAAACAATAAATTCCAGAAGAATTAGAACACTCTGGATAATAGAAAAAAAACAAGTAATGGTAGTACAAAAGTATTATACGTACTGATATACATATACAAATACACACAAACCCTATATATACACATATACATACATACATATATACGTATACACCATACATACATGTATATGTATACACACACATATACCTATATATATGTGTGTGTATATATGTATGTGCACATTATATGTGTATATATATACATTTTTATGTATACATACATTTTTATGAGAAGCACTCAAACTAACTTAATGTAATAAAGTTTAGTCTGTGGCTTGCATTATCATGGTTAGACTGTCTCACTACTTGAGTTGGCACAAGAGAAAATAAATATAGCTGCTTTAACATAGTGTTGTAAATGCTGTAAATGGGCCAGTCAGACCACTGGATTCAACTGTGCCCTGTTGCACTGTATTTAGTTAAGACATGATCGTGTCTCCATTTTCAGTTACTTGTGAACAGAAAATCAAGTGCTGACTTCGTACCACTTGCAGTGTTTATTTCTTTGTTAAGCATTTAGCATTGGCAGTTTTTTTCTGGGCCTTATAACCTCTCTGTGCTTTGGTCTCCATGTGAAATAGGTTTAATATTAGTCGCATAACTCATGATAAAATAAAAGATAAGTCAAAATTACTAAAAATCAGTGAATTGCTATGGCAACAAAGCCCATCAGAACACTCTAAATAAATGAGAGATAGCCAGGATAAATCCATCCTAAAGACATCAAGCCATATCTTGTTCATGCTTGCACATACATCATTGTAATGTGTGTGTCAGTGGAGAGCCTAAATCAGCTGACTTGAAGTATGTTTTAACCACAAATGTGTCCTGCAGAACGGCACCATCTGTCCATTGCATCACTTACTGTTAGTCTTCAGGATCACATTTTATCATTAGGACTTTTAGGTGCTCTTGTTTTTTACTATTACTTTTCTATCTCCCCTTTCTTTTTCATACTCTGTACAAGTAAGCATTGATACTGTGAGAATAATCCTATCTTCTGTATAATACTATGATAATAGTTTCTGCTCTGAAATATCAATCATTTCATCAAGAGCAAGAGATAAGGATTAAGTGTGATAAAATCAGAAATTCTACTCCAAGAGCCAGCTAAAATATCAGTTCTTAAAAATTTAAAACCAAGAATGACAAGAAAGAGGTACTTACTGCCAATAAGGTTAAAGTTATAATTGAGAGTCCTTTTTCAATATATGCCCAGTTTTAATAAGTTGAATAGTTTGTTGAAGTTCCTCTTGTTACAAATGTATTTTTTCAGATTGATTCCTTCAAATAAAAAATACGGCAATAAAACATCAAATAGAGACTTTTGGCCTCTAGTTTGCTGCAAGATTTGCTTCAAATTCCTTTCATTCCCCTATAGCAATAATGCATCTCAATTAAGGGTACTTTCCTGAGGCATTGCCTCTCTTAAAGACTATGGGAATTTAGTCATTCTCACTTACACAATAGAATTTAAATCTTCCTGTCCACTTACCTTCATCCTTGAGCTCCATTTTCAAATAAGTGACATTGTTTAAAGTTTTTGACCATTAACAGACAATGGCATGACCCAGTAGCTAAGGAATATTTCATAAGTCTGGGCGAAAAGAAGAATATTTACTGTATCAGCCTTTTTTTTAAGAAATATAAATATCAAGCCAAGCCCAGTTACTGAGAATTTCTTTGATATTTTTGATATCCATCTCTTGACTTTGTTCATACTCTTCCATGAGGAAACCTGCAGCTTTCAAGAAAAGAAAAATAATTTTATATGACATAAATTATTGGCATGTGAGGCATATGTAGCATGTGAGGCTTTCCATTAAAAATGAACAACTCCCACAAAGGTGCACTGTGTCATAGTTTGTGAAAATTCAGTTTTAACTACAGATTCATAAAACTTCTGTACAAAGCAACCCTAACAGTCAATTGGCAAAAATCAGCTTACTCCTATTTGATTAGCTAAGATTCTGGTATTTTACTACAGTATGAAATATTGCCTTCCTAGTTGTGATCAGAAGTGCTGAGATAATTTTCAGGAAATTTTGTGGTCTTTTCTCTGTGTCCAATGGCAGTAGTAAACAGCAATGGTTTAAAGCACAGTGACATCTGTGAAATTCTAAGTAGCTGGGGATTTACAGATCCTTTTTTTTTTATTTCTTTCTTGGAATTTCCTTCTTTATTTGGAAATTTATATCTTGATGACTGAATCTCAAAAAAAAAGAAAAAAGAGTCTAATTTCTCTATTCCTGTTCAGAAAAGCAAAGTTAAGTTTAACTGAGGGCTAAATTTAGTTAGAGTCATGAGCTGTTATTCTCCAGAATGATGTATGTGGAGGAGATTCTTTCCTGGATGTGGAGGAGACTGTTGGAAATCCAAAAGTATTTCTCATTGAATTCAGAGTGTCAGGGTGGTCAGCTGTGGGTTGGGTCCGGCTTGTGGCCAGGCAAAGACATGGCTGCCTCTGCCCTTAGTGCAAGCAGAAACCAGACTGGGTGTCTCAGCTTAATACCTGAGTGAAGAGGGCCCTTCAGCTGCTCCATCCTGGCTCATTTTCCCAAAGACCTGTGACGAGCCCCAGACCCCAGCAGTCAAATCCCTGCATGCCACAAGGCCTTGTATATCTCCCCCCTTCACAGACATTTTGCATTTTATATCCAGAAAAAAAAAAAAAAAAACCCTTTTATTCTCTAAGCTATTACAAATCTTTGACAGCTTTCCAAGCAGTAAAGCGGAAAAGGAAGATTAGAACAGGCATTGGGTATGTCAATTACATAGGAGTCATATAGGTTTATCTAAATGCATAATTTTGAGTTTCTACACATGGTTAGGTTAGAGAAGAAAAATGGATATATTAAAATGCACTCCTTCCTCTTCTCTCAGATTTTAAAGTACATAAAATCCCAAAACATTCATGCTGCATATTAAAAGAATGATCTCTTTGAGTTTAGATTAAATATTCTAAGAGCTTTATTAGAACAATTGATACCATGGTTTATCCGTACTATCCATGACATAGATGCCATTGAGTTATAGTTTGCATGAATTAATTCATTTTTTAAAAATCAGCTCCATGCTATTAGTGCTACTAGCTCTTGCAAATATCTTACGTTGCGGTATTTTATTCTACAGTGTACAAATGCAATATCTCAGTGTGAGGTTTTCTGGTGTTGCAGGTTTTCATCACCATTTTATTTTTATTCCTGCTGACTTTTTATACAGTATGAAAAGAATTGCAAGAGTTCTGTAATTTGTAAAACTATTTATTGTAGATCTTGTGTTAAATTATCACAGTTCTACAAAACCAAACATTGAGATTTCAGAAATAAGGCATATATGAGCATGCTGTGGTGTTTCAAGGAATGTATGTTGTGATAAGTGATCTTGATTTTTAGAGTCATAGTATCTTAATGATCATTTCAAATGTCTCCTATAAAAGTTTTGAAGGCTGACAGCTTATAAACGTACTGTTCTCTCTGTCAGTCTGTGCTGGTCTGCAGAGACTTTTTGTTCTATTTTAAAACACTAGTCCTTTCTAGGAATATTACATTTTTTCTTTATGAAATAAAAACAAACAAAAAATCTTTCTGAATTAGAGGAAGAATAATTTTCACTTGAAGCTGATAGAACATTCAAAAGCAAGTTGGTAGGGGAGGAGGAATGATCTTACTTTATTATCTAATATAAGGATTTAGAAATGGTCTATAAAGATTAATTACTGATTTGTACAAACATTCATTACTCTCATTTTAAATTTACATTGCAAAACTTTAAGGCATTAGGGTCTGTCATAAATTCAGATTTCCTTAGATATATGTTTTAAGGAACTGGGATTGCAATACATGCAAAGACATAGGTTTTATTTCCCATGTGAAACTTGACTCCCGAGGGGAAAAAAATCTCATCCATTGGTCTGGGAATTGCTTTCTAGAGATTCTCAATAAATTTTACTATGGATGATTCAACATAGTTGACACTGTACTTATACAGTGGTGCTGGCACAAGAAAGCTTGTTTGATTCACTCTATTTTTACCGTGATATGCATGCACACAAAACTGTTTAACATAAGCGGCACAGAAAACTGTAAGAAAAGTAGGAAATGTTTCACCTAAAATTTTGTATTGTGCTGGTATATTGTTTGTCTCAATGGGCCTCTCTCCAATATATATATATAGAGTAACAATTCTCAGTCAGAAATGCTAAGTCAAGAATTATAGCTACTCAATTCATGAAAGAAAGTACAGAAAATGAGACTGACCAAGTAGCTGCAAGATGTAGCAGTGATGCTACACCTAGCAGTTATGCTGCTATTTTTAAGTGATAGTTAGCAATGCTGTTGAACTTAAGAAGAAGTCTCCTTTGTCTTGAATTTCTTCAATGCAAAACAGTCTTTATATTTTTTGCCTTTTTATTTATTTGCTGTGCATTGTTTTAGAAATTTAATTGAAGGAAGCTAAGTTATTCCCTAAACTTTAGAAAACAACTTTAGATTGTTTTCTGCCTTACATATTTTCTTTCAATTATAAATCCAAGCCAAAACCAAAACTCAACTAACTCTTATACAGATTTTATATGTAAACATGTAACTCACATTCCAAATAGAGATGGTATTTTTATTACAGATCCCCGATCCTTCTGAACACCTATATTTAGCGAAGACAGATATTTTTGTATAAAAGAAAGCAGGGTCTTAAATGAATATCATAATAGCACTTGATGAGACAAATGCTGTATAGCAGTTCATAGACTTTTCATCTCAGCATGATGCAAAACACTGAGCACTTTAAGAAAGTCAGGAATTCATTTTTTTCTCCTTGCAGTGACTATTGCCCCTGATCAAACCCCTACTCGGCCCAGTAGTACAATATTCAGTTTGTGGGTCAAACAGTTGGTCCTACGTTTTACTGTGGAGGTCAGGTGCTTGTGGAGGTCAGCCTATCACTGTCTGCCAAAGTACTTAGGAGGAAGCTTTTACTTGCCTCCAAAGCACTTAGATCCGTAGGTGAGTATTGTTGCAGGAAAGTTGTAAGTATTATTATTTCACATTCAAATATTTGAACTCTGTAGTGTCCAGCTAATTTGGAAAAATATTCAAGCAATTGAATTGTGTGTAGAATAATCAACTTACATGTTCAAAGAACTGACATGCAATAAAGTAAACCATAACTGCATAACTTTGAAGTTTGTAATGATCAATTAGCTAATATTTTAGTAAGCTCATGCATGAAAGCCTCTCAGAACAATAAACTTTTCTTTATAATTTTGGGGCGTGAATTTGACAAAAGAAGAAAAAGTCTTAAAATACGATAAAAGTAGAGATATGGTAAAAAAAGAGACACAGGCACACCAGAAATTTATTATCTTTATCTACATCAAAACCTTTTCTAAGTTTTGGTGGTTTTATATAGCATATTTTTAATGAGGGATCTTCCTTCAGAAAATAGCACAATAGTGGTAATTATCACAGAAAGATTAACAGTAATTTTTCCAGGTAAATATAATACGAGCATCTCTGTGATCACGTCACAAAATTCTATTATTTTCAGATTTTTATGCCCCATTGAATTATCCTCGGTTGCTGAGTATCAACCAGTCTGTTGTTTAGAAGCTTAAGAATTATTTCTGTTATTATTTTTTTCTATTTCGTATTTTGTGCTCATTTCCAAATAAAATTAACAACAATATCAGCCATAGTACTGCAATTTTTTTCTTCTTGAATTTATTCCTCTCTATCTCCCAAAGGAAAAACTCTAATGCCTGCTGGATTGATAGTCTTACAAACTGCAAATCCATCTCTCTGTCTCTGATGAGCAGGGATGATCTGGAGCTAGTCACGGATGTCAGTATGGGCTGCAAATCCTTGACAGTGCTTCCAAAACTGCAAACAAGAGAGGTAGTTACTGCCACTAAAAGAAATGGTAGAACAGTTAACTGTATTCTGTGACCTGGTCTAAAGTATCCAGTTAATCCCAGACCAAAAATTAATATAGTGAGATGAAAATAATAAGCTCTATTGCCTCTTTCCATCTTTGTTTCAGATTTTCACTTTTTTTTTCATTTTTATATTGCAAAAGTAGTAAATTGCTTCAATTTCTGACGCTGAGCAAGAGATTATCTGTGTAATTTGTTCCTGAGTTACTCATTATTTACATGCACATCTGTCATGCCAAGCCTCAGCTCTGCATTCAAGATTTATTGTCACTCTGGGCAACTATTTTACAACATGAAGCTGAGCTCTCAAAACTTGTGAAGGTGTAAGAAAAATGTACAGGCAATATTCAACTATCTTAACCTGTATTTTCTGCTTTGTTACATTTATTTTTATAATATTGGTGTGTATGGGGTGCACATAGATTCCAACGCTTTATTAAACTATTAATTAAATAACTCGGTACAGCTTTAAATAGAACCTAGATATAGCCTTCTCAGCTACTCAAGGGATGTCAGACAATTGAAAATAGAGCATTGAGCCAACAGTAATGACAGTAATGGTTTCTCTCTGATAGTTCTACTGATTTTCCGTGATCATTAGGAAGTCAACTTCTTGTTTTCTAATATGATTTCCTTCTTACTGCTAATCTATTCTGGCTATAAACAGTCGAGGACAAGAAATATGTTTTCTCCCACATATAAAGCAAGCCTGATGGGATTACATGCTCAAATACGCATATGTGTAAATATTACTCCAATGGCTGGAGAAAATTTTAGGTAGTAATTGTTCTCTAGCCATTCCTATTAGCTCTTCTGTATATTAGATCTGTATTTGACCAGTTTAGCCCATTTAAGGATCTTTTATTAGCATTAGTCTTCTCTTGGGACCATAAATGCTTGATATAAATTAGAATCAGCCTAGGAAAGATCAGTTGTCAAAGCTGAAGAATAAATACATGGCTCAAAATAGTATCTCTCCTTGTCCCTGCCTTGGCTATAGAAAACCTGTTTCACTAAGAGTCTGGTTCTTATGGTATCATTACTAATTATTTCTCTTTTTAAATCATTTCTTAAATTATTTAACAGCAGTTTTGTAAGTTTCTTCAGTCTGCCCAATCTTAAAATTACCAGAAATTTTATTAAGATTAATTTATGACTTTCATACAGATATGATTGGTAAATGGATTGATCATCTCTTCAAAAAGAAGCAGGTTCAAAAGCTGCAAAGAATAATACATAAAAAGAAGGTCATTTCATTTGACTTCTCTCAGCAGAAAAAACAACTTAGGTAATATTTGATTTAAGCAGTTTGTTCCAACCAGCTAGGAAACTCAGAGGAGTACTATAGATGCATAGGTTACTTTGGTTGTTGCCTTAATTCTCCCTCTCTCTCCTCTAGTTAAAATGATTTTGAAAGCTGTTTAAAACTTGCAAGGACTGAGTGTTGCCCTGATGTTAGCCTGTAGCATTCTCTTTAACTTCAAAGGAAGACACAAAAGATCACCTGAGTCTGCTTATCTGTAGGTAATGTGTGGTAATGCAGGTGTGCTTGGGAAATGTTTGTGTGGATTGCATGGTGCTCATGCTTAGGATAATATGGAGAAATTATTTGTGCCAAATATTGGCATCTCCCTTGGACTTTGTGTGATATTCCCATGTGCACAGAATTATGACCCCACTCAAGCACAAAATCATTTCCATATCTGCTCTCTGCCACAGCCGAACTTTTCCTCATTTTTTTTCCTTTCACATATAAGTTGCTTTCCCAAATGCACTTCTTTTGCAGCTCTTCAAAGTAGAGAAATTCTTGTTGAGAATAAGAGATGTTCCTTGGAAAGAATATCAATCTTCTATTTTCCTATTGCTGCCATTGACTATAAACAGTATCTCAGGTTCCAATTCAGTTCTATTTCTGATTGTCATTGTAGTTAATTGGATTACTTCTTACTTAAAATTATTCCTTTGCTTTAGTACTTTATTAATTTGCTGCCTAAACAATAGCATTTATCTTCCCTCACTGCCTCGTCATTCAACCTTTTGGGGGCAAAGCTGACAATTTGTCACCTAGAGGATATTTATAAGAAGTAACTTCTGCTGGACAAGATTCAATTTCAATAATATGAAAACTAAGTTGATTAAGCCCGCCAAACATGCTATAGAACCTATCTCTAAGGAATGATTACTTTTTGCAGTCATATTGATAGGGACATTTTTAGATTTTCCAATCAGCTGTTAGTGATCTCTCTGTATTTAATTTTTGTAATAGTCATTAGGAAGACACTTTTGAATGAGGTAATTTGTTCAAATTTATTAACTCCTAGTGTCCTAGTATAATTCTCTTTATTCACATGTGGAAGGCATGCACCTGGGAAATGCTTAGCTGAAGAAAGTAGGAAAAGAATTGAAATATACATTAAAATGAATCTATTTCCCAACATAATTCTGTAGTTAATGCATGTTTTAGGTTGGTTTGTTTTTCTTTTCAGAGAAACAGAAGAAAGAAACAATTTGTTGCTTAAAGGGAAGAAATAGGTTTTTGAGTTTATTTTTGCGATACTGCCAATCTCAAGGTTCGCTCATCCTCATAAATCACCTCTCACTTAAATGAGCAACCTTTTTTTTCTGTTAATGTACTATTAACAAGTAATTTATACAGTTGATGGACTAAAATACATAAAATGCTATAGTCCAGAATTTTCAGCACAAAAAAATAAAGCAGACTCTCCATTACTAACTTTTAAAAGTGAAAGTTATTAACAAATTGTGTACTGCATAAACTGAAGTTACATCATCAAAAACACATGGCTTCTGTGCAGTTTAGCAAGCTGATAAATCAGATTTATGTCATTAATATGCAAACAATTCTGTAACAAACATACATATTTTGTAATTCATCAAGAACCAGCAATATGCATAACCTCCCTTCTATTTCTCTGCATAAATGCCATTAACTCATCCCGATTCAGTTATGAGAAGAGAGTTCTTCCTACCTTGGCTCTTGTGACTGTGGCTCTCCCTCTGTCCGGTGCATGCAGTTTGTTTTTGAGAAACGTGTGGATGCCTCAGTTTGTGGAGCTGTCAGACTCTTAATTCATGAATTGCCTGCCTTCTTGCCTTGCTGGTATTTACAAAGTTATCCTGATCCCAAGACATCTTACACTCTAGTAAAAAGAAATGTTTTCATTCATAGCACCCAAAACCAAAGATATGTTTTTTGCTTGTTTGTTTGATAAAAGGTGCAGCTGAAGACATCAAAAGTAAGATAACACTATGAAAGGATTTTCAGCAGTCTTTCCCTTCCTCTGTCCGCCTGACCATCTTTATCTATTTGACATCATTACAGCAGTTTCTCTCTTTCTGCATTTCTCGTATTCCAGGTTATACCCTAAGTGTGCACCCGGTCTTATCTTATCATCTAGGTTTTGTAACTGGTTTGCTCTTGAAGTACTTTTGAAGTACTTCGGGAGACCTAGACAGTTTCAATCCCACTTAACTTGTTTCTCTCTCTCTCTTTTTTTTTTTTAAAAAAAAAAGACTGGATATGAAGAAATCCTACCCTTGTGCAGTCCCCAGCTGCATAACTCAGAGCATTGTTTGTGCTGGCCCTAATGATTTGCTGAGATGGTTTTTTTAGATCTTCTTATTTGTTTTACAGGGTTGTTTTTCAGGCAGCTGAACTATCTCCAAACTCTTTCACTACGCATGTGCACAAGTGCTGGTACAAGAGAGGGGCAGAGTTATGAAGCCAAGGACAGCTCCTGGAAGGAACAAACAGGTCTGTGGAAGCAGCATCATGGCAACTCTGGTTGGCTGAAAATGTGATAAAAGTACATGTGCTGTATCCATCCTTGACTATATTTGTCTATTGAATTTGTCTTCTGTGTCAATCCTTGCACTAGCTAACATATTTGATAAAAAAAGAGATGGGTAAAATACATTTAGCTCATTAACAGGCCTTAATTGATTGAAATTTGAACCATTTCCTGTTGATGAATAGAAGTATTTACCTTTATTATTTACATTATATTGTTTCAGCTCTGTCCTTATTGCAGAATGATAAGACAAAAATGTAATCTGGATTTTCAGCCAAACACCTAACCTAATTTTTGTACAACAATATGATCTACTACCAATTGTGATTGCATTTAGTTGAGCTAGAAATGGCTCATCAGGCTTGATGATTTGCCTTTCATCATAAGAGAGACTCCTGTTCTTGCAGGTGACAGACTTCAGGTTCTAATCATGTTGGGAGTATTTACAATTCTTTTCTCTTGTTTGCTTTAAAATACATCTAATCCTAACAGCTCCAGAAATTTTTGAAAGCATTTGAACAGAAAATGCTTGAGGAGACTAGAAATTTTAAAATGCCTATAAAAGACCATCTAGGACTTTGTGGTTAGAAAGAATTTATTGTCTCTACAAACCTTTGCCATAGAGAAGAAGAGGTTCAAAAGTAGTTTCAAATTTAATTTGGAAATGAGAACAGAAGTGATATTAGTTAATCATAAGTGTTTCCTAGAGAAAAAAGTGGGGAGAATACAGTGTCTTTTGAGATTGAACTATGTAGTGAATACAATTAGATTGACACTAGAAGGGGAACTACCAGTAAATTAGCTAAGAAGAAAGCCTGTAGAAAGGGGCACCAGGGGGGAACGCCGTTTGCTTTTAGCGCCTGCAGCCATTTGTAACTCCTGGAAATGAAATTTTGGACACAGATGTACAATTTATAAATTCCTGCCCTTGCTCAGTTTCCTTTGGGGCTCCGAGCCGGCTGGTCAGCCCCAGGACTCAGCACAGTGTCTGCAGATCACATTTCCTATCTCACACATGGACTGGGACTGTTTTGTTTCCTTTTGTATAGTTATTCTCTGTAGCTATACTTATCACTTTACTTGAGTTGATGTGATATATTTGTTTATCAGTGGGATTGCATGAACAAAGTTAATGGAAATTTCTCTTTTTCTATCAAATCAGGATAAAATTTAAATACCGTTGTTCCACGGAGATAGCATGTTATTAGGATATATTGTAAATTCTCAACTATATGATTCCCTGGACCACTTAGGTCAACCTAGTTCAAGACCAAATTCTACTCATTACATAAAAGATAGCTAGGCTCAATTTATTAATTGTGATTGGCTCCTTACAATAATCCGTTCATAATTTTTTAAGAAATTTCTTTCATGCTTATGAAATTCAATCTAACTTTTTTTTTTATAATAACACCTTATAGACAGCATTGCATGAAAGGTACAGCTACTACTTTGTGTTGAACAACATGAATGTATGAATGTACAAGTCAGTCATATTTGAGAAATGCATGTAAAAGACAAAGGAAAGTAAATGGTTTAGCAAATGAATTTTCTGTAAATAGCCCTAGGAACCATGCCAGAAAAGAAAGCAAGGATTAGCCAGGAAAAAATTGCATGGACTAGGGAATTAGAATAAATGAAAATGGAATATAGAGGATGCAAGTAGAGGTTAAAAACTCAAAGGTTTTAGTGTGTGTACAACCCCAACAGTAATCCCATTTTGTAATCCACTTGGTCTCAGGCAGGAAACCCACCTATTCTGGTAACATTGCTGAGTCCATCATTCTGATACCCAAATAAAAGGCAAGTTCAAGCTATCCTGCAAGATGGTGACTCAGGAGGAAAAAAAAAAAAGCCTACTATTAAGAATCTTGTAATATATCTAATATATTAAAATATGATATCTGCTGAGTAAGTAGATTGTGAGATGAGCTATGAGTCAACAGTGGCTATCTTGCTTCTTTCTTTGTCTTTTAGTTTACTATAACTATTTGGGTGACCATTAAACACTTTTACTTTGGTACAAGCTTACTGTATCTTCCTCTCTTTCATATCAAGACTTTTTTATGAGTCTTTTATTAGCACCATTAGACTCAGGTTTAAAGACATTTTTATACTCAGATTATGACATTCATCACTATTTTCAGGATGATATACATATTCACATAGTCAAATATACTTTCTTTACAAATCTTGATTTTTTTAGGAGCCACACATTTAAGGCTGATTTGCACAAGTAGAGTAGCTATGAAGTACATACCTCCTTTAAGGTAAAAGCCACGATTTGTAAAACATCTGATACTGTGCTTTAAATAAAATATATATACATTTCAATATAAGAATAGTGCAATATCCAGCTCATAATTTTTAACCCAAAACATCTATGAGGTATTTTTCTTCACAAAGACTGAGAGTACAAATATTTAACTGTATGTTTTAATAGTACATTTCTTATTGCTTTTAATTCTTTAATGTTAATGTGATCTAGATAGATAAATTCTAAAATAGCTTAAAAAATATCAGCACACAATTATGTTTACTACTAGGTAACATTTTTTTCCCTTGTGCTGTCATAACTGAAAAGCTCTGTTTTAAATATAAATAAGAGAAATAACTGTATGTAACTTTTGTGTCTACCTTAATGCAAAATGTCTGAGTATCCTGAATTTGGAAAGAATATGAAGTATTGCAAATAGTCACTTTAAATCAGGCCAAAAGATAAGAGTGTATCTTTCATCAGCGCTCTTTTCATTGTTAGCTTATTATTTATTTATTACTATATCGTACTGAAGTTGAGCTGGATCAGTAGGGGGAGCTTTAAGACCCATGAGCCCGAATTGTTTTTTTGTGTTCTGCTTCTAAAAGCTTAAAATGCCTGAGGGCTGCAGTGTTAAACATATTGCTTTGTTCAATGAATAGTGGCACAGAGATTTCTACAAATGTATGTTTGTTTCCAAAGCACTTGTAGGGTGTCTATAATCACCTTGTCCTTTGTAAAATTGATTTTTAATATATATGGTTAGCCTGGGATATTTTATAACCCAAACGAAAAGCTCCTGGAAGTAAATATCACAAAGAACTGGAAGTGTATAGTTTACGTATCTAGAAATAGAAAATCATTTGTTTAAATAAACTCAAGCTGAGTGCAGTAATTGATGGCTTCTTTACCCCCCGAAGTTCCATGAAATGACTATGCCTTTATATAGTAATTAAAATGTGCCAACAGCTATTTTATTTTATCCAATGGAATTGTCAAGTATTGTTCCAAATATAATTTAAAGGCAAAGCTGCTAAACAAGGTATTATCTGCATTGTGTGGTTTTATATATCATTGCATGTAGATGCGTATTAAAAAAAAATCCCTGTCACCTCATAGTCATCTACTGTCACAATATGCCTCTATTAACAGCTAAGATCCTCAGACTTTCCATCTCTTTCCTGTTTCTCAGGTAACATCTAGCTTTTTCTTAAAAAAAAAAAAAAGTGTTCTGAGTATTTTGTCATACTTCACTACTCTCTTTAACCTTGCAAGAAGCACAAAAAGCACTGTCTATATATACTGCGCATGATGTTTCATTTATTAAAAAAAAAAGTTGTAAACCAAATTTAAAGAAGAATTCCAGTTCAGAGCTTTTTTTGAAAAGAAAAGCCTAATTACTTAAGTGCAATATCATGAGTATGATCTGAGAAAAAATATATTTGAGATAAAACATAGCTAGAAGAAATTCTAGAGATGAACCCACCTAATGTCCATTCGCTATACCAGTTTAAATTTCATTATAACTTAAGTACATGAATAAAATACAATATTTGTTCATTTTAAGCTGTATCCTTGTGGACTGCAACAAAACAGTGCAAGAGCAAAGTTAAAATTGACTCAAGTATCCCTTTGTTTCAGAAGGTATTGGTATACTAAGGAATGTTTTAGGTCATTTTAAAGCAAACACATTCATAAGAATTATATTTATTATTTATTAAAAACAAGCAAATTGGATGTTTGGAATTTCCTCTTGAGGAAACTCCAAATACAATCATTTTATCCTATCAGGTATATAAGAATATGAAATATCTGTTGGAGAGAAAGCCCATTAAATTTTTTAAGAAGTCTGACATGCCAAATTTCATATACTGCCTTAAAGCTTTACCTGGTATATTTAAGACATCTTATTTATATTTGATGTCTGCAGGACCTCTTTCTCATGCAGTGAACAACAGGTCAAAATATGACCAGTGACTTTATGTTATAGGATCATGACACATTACCTATGTTCATGGATTTGCATTAAGACCTTCCACTCCTGTTTTGAACTAAAACATTGTACTTCCCTAATTACTTAACATACTCTTGTGATAGATCTCAGAATTTGTCTCTGGGTGATCTGTCTTGCCTTCATTATTGAAATCCTCATCATGGATTTCTGAGGATAGCTCAGAGGGTAAGAGGGGAAGACAGGTTTTCAGTGTCCTTCAGTTACTAATACATGTACACTGCTACTGGTGTTTATAGCTTTGCAAAAGGAATTTTTTTTTGGATATCACCACTACATATATAATTTTTTTTTTTGCTAGAACAGAAAGAGCCTGTTCTAGTAGAATTCAATAGACTTAACAAATGGAAAAAAATCCTAAGCAATTGGATTCTTGATGATATGTTAGAAACTGGATATAAGCAAAATTAGTCAGCATGAAGAAAATGAAGGGAGAGATAATCTGTCTTTTGAAAATATATTAATATGTCTATCCAGGTACCTAGGTAAAAGAATTTTTCAATGGTAGAAGAGGGAGAAGGAAGATTTTAATATTGAAACTCTGTTGATTTGGGCACAACAGAAATATTAATTTTATTAATTCTGTTAATTAGACTTCTACCTCATTAACTTTTATGGTTGTATATTTCCAGTTGTAATTGATCAAGTACAAACCAAATTTGGCTTAAGAAAGCTAAGTTCACAAATAATTCCCCTTTATCCCAACCAGCAGCAATCCCGATGTTTTCCCTGAGTCTGAAGATGGGAAATGAGCAGCTGCCCCGTACCTGTGTACATACTGGAATCAAATTCTTAGCGTTACTATTCTTGCTTCTCATTCCATTTTACTACGGAACTAAAATGCTTCTAAAGCTGTATCTGGAAACATGTGAAAGAGTACTTACATGTAGTCTCCTCATCCCCAGTTTGTGCCACTGAGGGGAAGGAATAATCTTCCCCTATGGCCATAGGCTGATTTGTATCTAAAAGAACTTGTTGTAAGCAAGAGCAAGGACTCAAAATTAAAAAAAAAAAAAAACAATTGAAGAATATAAATATTAAACAAGGGCCTAATTAAACAAGAATATAAAAATATTTTTTTCCTGCTTTAGAAGAGAGCAAATACACCAAGTAGCAGCAACTCTATCATTTCAGAGCAACTCTATTATTTTAGCTGCCTTCCTCATTTCTGCATAAACTGGGGTTATGAGAGCTTCTAGGATGATTAGAAAAATATGCTAAAGAGTTAAATCCATTTGTAACTTATGAAGACTGTTGTTTTGCTGAAGGCTCCCTGAGATCTGAGTTTTCAGCTTCAGACAATGCTGTCGTCCAGGCTACCCGCCACACGGCTGGATTCCAGCTCTCTCCCATCTCCACTGTAACACTTAGTCTTTTGTTCAGCATTATTTTAACTCATCAAGTAGTCATTTTTCAAATACATTTTCAATTTCATTTCTATCTGCTACCTCCATTAATTTTTGCAAGGTTTTGAGAAGCAGCTGAAATGCAAAACTAGATTTCTATGTATTTTCTCTTCTACATCATTTTTACATTTATACAATCTATTTACTTAAAAAGAATTGATCTTAGTCATCCCTCTGCATTTTTTTTCTGACAGCACCACTATGATTCCATGATCAGAAATGCAGCCAAAGAGAATATATTCAAGCTTGACACTTTTACAAGTATGTCATGTCTTGGGAGTAGCTGATAAGACAATGAGTATTGCTCATGTGTCCAGGAGCAAGTCTGCAAGCAAGAACTAATACCACAGACAGAAAATTATTTCTGCTGTTGCTCTTCTTTTCACTCTTTCTGCAGTTCTGTCATGTTTTGTCTTCCAAAACTTCATCATACTTCAACAAAAACTGTTTCCTCCCTACTAAACATGAACAATATCCTGCCATTATCATTCCTAATACAATCTAAGGATAGTCAGTATTTTTTATTTTTATTAATAACATTTTTATTTTGTATAACTAAAGGGAGAGGAGATATCTGAAAGCCTTATTTTATATTTTCTCTTTATCTCTCTTCCTCTAACACATGCTTTTTAAAAAAAATCCTTCTTTTTTTTTTTATGTGTCCTTTCTTTCTACTGCATCCTCCATGGAAAGTTATAAAGAGCTTTAGTGATGGTTGTTCCTGTGGGACTGAAAGGACACATTGACTGGGCTACAAAACACTGAATATTTCTATAACATTTTGGTTTATTAATGAATAATATCAGGGTCAAGTTATAATCTTGGATGATGTGTCCTCTTTATTTCTTTAGAATTAATGGCTAAATTAGTGCTTAACCAGTCTAAAATTAAACAAAAGTTTTGTGGCTTACTATCTCATTAAAATAAAAGATAAAATATTTGCTGAATTTGTAAAAATAGTCTGAAGTATTTAGACCACTAGAGAATGCAAGTATTTTGGTTCTTATGCTGTTATTAAATAGCTATTTTATCTCTGCTTAAGGAAAATAAATCCCAAAGAACTGATTAAAGTTATAGAAAATAGATAAATATAGGGAAGAAAATTTGAAAAGATATATTTGAGGATTTTGTTAGTGCACTGAGCACAAAATAAGGCACAAAAAATAACCAAGTTTAATTCTAACCTCTGTCTAAGGTTCACACTGGAAACAGGAGTAATATCCAGAATTGAGCAGGGAAACTAACAGCATTTGGTAATCCTTATTACAAATAAATTAGAGGTCAAGCCAAAGCTACAGGTAAAGAGATGTAAAAGATGAGTGTTTTCATTTTATCAGGTGAAACGAATTTCTCTAAGCTACAGGGCAGAGAGAAGGATAAAAGTCCTTAAGCATCCACGAAATGGAGTTAGCATGTTCATATACTGGAATACATCACTTTGCACACATTTGTTCCCAAAAGCAATATAGTTAATGCAATGCCATGCCCATGCTGATGAACTGTGCTGCACCTGCTGCTGGAGCTAGCACAGTCTGTGTTAGTTGAACTATCCCTGTACAGCTTTGCATTGCATATTGCTTTTTACAAAGCTGTCTAGTTCAAGAACAAAGATCCTAGAAAATAAAATTGTATGTGCATAAAAATGTTCAGGTCAGCTAACTGCATGCAAAGGTAACAGCAAAGAAACATGGATTTATCAAGGAGGAAGTAGTAAGCATTATGTTTTGTGCAAACGTTCTCAATCACTTTATCTTTCTGTAATTCTGCTACAGAAAATAGGGAAAAAGGTGCTCCTCCAGGAACACCTGAGGATACCTTTATGGTCCAACTCAAATCTGATTCAGAACCTCACTTTACCAAACTACTACAGCAAAATAAGGAGTCTTATTACCCAAAATCCTAAAATTCTTCAGGTCTATAGTCACTTATTTCAAATAATTCTATTTTTTGAATTGTTACAGGTGATTCTGTTACTATAGGTTACTATTGTTTTTGTTGTTACTCAGCTGTTCAAATATCAGCAAAAATTTATCTATTCCTCCCTATCTTCCATTTTTGCATTATCAGATGGTGGCATTAGCAGTACAAAACAAGGATCATACACGTGCAATGATCATACAGTGTTGACAATATTTCACTAAGCATTTTCATATCTTTAGTGAGTAGCTGGAAATTAGAAATAAAATGAATACCTAGAATTATACAAAATTAATTGTATTACCTTTTTTTTTTAATATGATAGATATCAACTCATCAACAAGCTATCGGGAATCTATAAAAAACAACTGATCAAGATCCAATACAGATAGTCAATGTGTTTCAAAATTTATTCCTGTACCCCAGTAATAATTATATATTGAAATAGCTACTCTACTTCTGCTACTATATGAACAATTCAAGATCTTTTCAGCTCTGTCAGCAACTTGTTAACATAACTGTAGCATAAATAAACTGTAATATGAAGAATGGTGAATGATAGACATGAAAAGATTTCAGAAACAACTACTTTGTTTGAGATGCTAGGTTTCCACAGGAATATCCAGGATCAGCTTGAGGCAGCTGCTTAAATTCATTGTTTTGACGTGAACTTTTGAGAAGGTAAGTGCTTGTACAGCAACTGCATGCCTGATGTCAGTCATGTATGAGGGGAGCTTCGGCTTCAGATCTGCACTGTTCTCACATGAGGAACCTTCCTTTCTCTGTGGGCTCCACAGAAGTGGTGAGAGCAGAGGATGGGAAGGTATTTATCTATCCACATCTAGAATCTGCTGCGAATGTTATATTATCTTGATAACAATTTGTTTCAGTTTTGATTTTTTTTACTTTATGTAATAAGTAAATTTGTTATATGCAAGGAATAGCAATATGCATTGCTCAAAGGAATTGATCTGCTGTTTCTGTAATTTCATGGTGGCGTCAGCAGCAGCTACCTGAAAAAATAATATTGCACTTACTATAACAAATAGTTATGAAGACATATAAAGAGGATGACCCTGGTTCCCTAGACATTACTCCTGTGAAGGTAAAATGTAAATGTATCAGATATTGCACAAACTTCTATGACATGATGCTGAGTAGAGGAGAGGAGCTACAGTTATTCAGAATAATTATAGGAAAGCATGAGCTAAGTATCAACAAAATGAAAAACATAGAAATCCCACCCAAAATTAAAACTTAAAAACAAAAAAAAAATCTGACTTTAGTTATTTTTAAGGATGATACTTAAGCCTTACACTACTCAAGAGGTGATTTTGAATGAGAAAATACTATATTTTTTTTTCCTAATTAGTACTTATTTCTTATAGTAGAGTTAGAATTTCATCATCTCCTTGACTGAAATTTTATCTAAGGTTATGTTAAGATAACCAAGACCCCCAGAACTTCTAGTAATGAATGAGATGATTGTCTTAATCTATGATGATTTCTAAGTTACAATTAACCTAACAGAGCATGCAGAACAAAGATATACTAGAATCAGTCATCATAAGTATGTATCTTTCCAAGACAGATTTGGAGCATGTTGCTCTAAAGAAGAAAGTCACAGACAATTGGGAAAGTATATCTCATTTTCTAGATGTGACTGATTATTTTTTATTTATTTATTTTTTTTTTTAAGGCAAGTTCTGTTTGGTATAAAATTTAGAACACTACTTAAAACGTGGATAAAATATTTCAAGAATGGTTCTTTTACTAAACATTAGCACAAACATACACAAGTCAGAAGAACTCTCTGAGTTGCTTAAATATGATATCAGAGCATATTAGAAAAAAAAAAGATGTATTTTCCTTTTTTGTTTGTTTTCTTCATTTTTTTAAATGGGAAGGCCCCTATCAAAAGAGGAAACTGAAACTGTCCTTAAAATACATCAACTATAATGAAAGTATCTCTTCTGAAGGTTTTGTTTCTTGCTGTTAGATGTGAATCAATAATAACAATTCTGAAAGAGCATTTATTGTGCAGAGAGAAACTGTGTTGGTCACATATTGGTCATATTGGTCATTAGTCATATTGCAAAAACTTTCAAAGTTTCATATCACTCAATAGTCCATATCCTTTAGAAGTTGTCCTTGCATGTGAAGTCAGTTTTTTTATGTTTCTTCATATGGAATAGAAAAAATAACTTCACTTCTAGCTAAAACTCTACACTGCAAGAAATGATGCTTTTACTTTTTGAGTTCTTTACCTCAGGATTAGGCAAGACAAGTCTGAACTTAGTTTGGGGAGTATCAGGTGCATCCTAGTTGTCTCTGACTGTACATCATCAACTTCATACTTCAAATTTTAAATATAAAGAAGTTACAAAGATATGAATGTTTTGTACTCATAGTTGAAATGTCCTGCTAAACATGTTAAAATGATATTTTAAAACAGTTATAAATTCCAGCCTATATGAATATAAATTACGTCTCACAGTTGCCACTGAAAATGTAGAATAATGATACTAAAGTAGAACAAACAGATCAAAAATATATTCTGAATGACCAGCAACAAGTGACACAGAGTACAATACAGAAATTGATTCAGTGTTGGCTAAAGTGTTTAACATCATACAATGCCATGAAAACACATTTTTACCATCTTGCTAGAAAGCTGCATTAGAGTAAGTAATAAGAGTTTTCCTGATGTCAAACTGCAGCTGGTTACTCTGGCGACCTTTAGGTCACAAGTATACCAAGAAACAATATGGCTGTTTTAAAATTAGGGTTCACCTAGTAGTGAAGTATGGGTTCACAACACATCATCATTAAAAGCCAAACGCAGGAGAGCTTCCAAACTGAGAGCAAACATGAGGATCTTCATGCTCTTGAGTTTTAGTATCAGATTGCTCTCTGATTTGTTTTTATTTCTTATTAGGAGAGTTTGTTCTACTGCCTCCAGGAAATGGTGGATGAGCATGAAAAGCAAATACAAACAGGATAAAGATAATTCCTGTAATGGTAAAAAATGATCTGTTTCAAAGGTCTTTTGTGGATAGAACAAAAGAAACTAGAGCCAGTGAGAGTCAATTCCCAATGTAAATGGCAGCATCCACAGAAATTTCTTACAAGTCCAAGAGATCAAAAGGAATCCTTGCTCTTTGGACATAATTAGGAGTTCTGATGGGAGCTGACATGTTCTCTTGCTATGCAGAAGTCCCGACAACAGTCAGACACTGACATTGCTGTTGTGCAGGTGCTGTGTTCTGACTGATCCATAGCCTATTTAGCAGCCACACTAAGAAAATTGCAAAAGGTAGAAGGGAGAAACACAGCTCAGAATAAAACCACAGGGAATACCTTTCTCACTATGTACATATTTAGTGCAGCATATTTTTGTGTTCCATTTGGCCTGAAAGCTCCCAATCTGAAAGATATTTAACCATAGTATTCCATATTACAGTTGAAATGGTATCAAAATGTTGAACGGGCAAAGCCTAAAATGACATACTTCGATAGATAGATAGCTTTTGAAGAAAAATCTGAGGCTGGAATATGTTTTTTTTTTTTCCCCACTTTGGCTGAGGAACAATAATTTGATACATCATTAAGTAAAAGGCAAGCAGAAAAGTACATTTCCTTTTGTTGTTTTTTTCTAAACATCAGCTTTTGTATTTCAGGAATTCTGCATATTGGAAAACTAAATTTAAAATATTGTGACATACTTTAAGCTTTATTGATCTAGCACATGTTAAAATTATCATTGAAATGAAACATGTTAACTGTGAAGATATCTCTGACAATCTCTTCATTGATTCCTTTGTCAGTTGACTAGTTTATTCAAAGGTAAGCCTGTTTATATCCTTACATTTGTATTTTTTATCTCTTTTTCATTGTATCTATTTCAATTTTATTCTTTCAGATGAATTTACGTACTTTTATGCACAGATCTTCAAAATTTGAGGAATAGCAAGAAAGAATCTAATTAATTTCAAGGACTTTGAATCAGGTCCTTGTATTTTTAGTTTTTTTACAAAATTTTAGACAAAATTTTGGCTTTTTTGAAATCAATTTCCTTGTATTTTTGGTAGGCAGTAAGACTCTCCTTATGTAACTAAAGATAAAGAGTTCCAAGAATGAGTTCCTTATTCCTCAGTTAGTTTTTCCTGTTTTCCAGATGGAGACTTTGTGATTTAACTATTTATCTACCTAGCCACCAAGAGGCGTGGCTGATGATATTAGCCCTGCAACCTCAAATGCATCAACATGTTATAATTACAAAGAATTACTATGGTTTAAATAAAGGCTGCTCTTTTAATTGCTGAATTTTTGTTTCATGCATTTATCATGATAATAAGGTCCTTAATAAAATCTGTTGTATTGTTGCAAGATAAAATATTTGCTAATATGAGACAGAATTAATTCTAATCTTACTACAGGAGGGAACATGAGAACATATTAGATTTGGGCTTTTTTTCCCTTACATTGCAGTGGTTATGTACTCTGCTTCACTGATGATTAGATTATTGTGAAAAGAAGTATTTTTTGTTAAGCAAGTTGGTTTCCCACAAATACATTATGATGCAAGAAAACCCAATTTATTTTAAAATTCTAAAGAGATGAGCAGCTGTACAGAACAGCACCTATTTTCTGAAGGAGTAAGCAAGGCATTCACATGAAAAAATGATTAAGCTATTCATTTTAAGCACAAGAAGAAAAAGGTTTTTCGGATAGGATATATTTTTAATTCTTTTACCTCATAGGTACATTGTTACTCTGAATCTATGAATGAAAATAATAAATTACTTTGATCCAAATTCACAAGAATATAATTTGTATATGATTTTTCAAATTTCAGAGAAATATATTTGTGCGTGCATATACATACAGAGAGTATTTGTACATGCATATACATACACTTTGGTGAAGCATAACGGACATTTTTATTAATACTAGACATTTTCCCAGAAACATATGAAATAAAGAGTTTTTAGAAAAAAAATCACACACTAGTCTGTTTAATATACAAAATCATATAACTGATATACCATAGATGGCATTTTTTAAGACGGGGATTGTGCTCTGCTTGCAAACATAGAAATAGACTGCAATAAAGATTCAGATGCTGATTGTGTCCTCCTTGCATTGCAAGCACTACAGTACAAATTCTTGTTGGAAGCAGTAGTTATAGCAGCAATAATGTATTAAAGCAGAAACTGTACGAGTGGGATATTGCATCTGTTCTTTTTATAGAATTTTATTATTGCATAAAACTGAAGATCAAAATTAAAGGTGCACAGCTATAATGCAAACCAATATGGTTGCTACATATATGAGAAGAATAATTTAAAAGTCAAACTATTCATTTTGTTCTTATGTAAGGCACTATAAATTCAAGGACCAAAGTAGAATAGTATAAGGTGTCAAATGTTTTTATGTAGACAGCAACATCCACTGTCATGAGAAAAACCAATTCTGTGTAATTTAAGTCCATCCTCCCATTTCCACAATGTATTCTCCTGTGGTACTTTCTTTAATATCCACTAGAAGATAGCAGAGGTACTGCTCTATAAAGTCTTTTCACAAGAGCTCTCACATACATGAGAAATTCTCTGGGTACATGTAGTTTATTAAGAGCTACTAAGACAGCTCTTTTTCCAGAGCTCCAGGGCCTATTACTTCACTTGGGCACTCATGTGGTGCCAAAGAGGACTCTTATAGTGAAATTGAGGAAGGAGAGTTGCTTGTTTTCTTGGTTGTTAGAGTCAGGAGGAGTCAAGTGTGAAACAGACAAGCATCATAGCCTGAAGAGTCAAAAACTTAGCTAGAGAAAAGTCAAGAGAGGCTGTGAGGAAGATGGTGGCTGTGAGTCCCAGATAGCTCCAGGACTCTGCATGGGGCCAGCCTGAGCTCGTGCTTCCTCCTGCCCCCAGACCCTTCTGCTGCCTTCTGTATCTCTCCCTGTTACAGAGGGTTCACTTGGACATGTTGTGCATGACATCTGTCTTCTTATCAGAAACATCTCTTTTCCCCAGAGATTAATTTCCAGAGATTGACCAGTTAATTCCATGATTCCCATGGGGCTCAATCATTATTAGTTTTTACACCAGGGAGAGGTGGAGAAAGCTGGACTGATTTCTAAAAGTATCAGTTTAAACTCTATCTTGAAACTAAATCTTCAGGAAGGAGATGTGAATTTTCTTCACCCTAAAAGGAAGTTACCAGGTAAGACTGTTTCCTGGATCTCCTAGGGGTAATGCGCAAAAGGAATCACGTGCACCTCTGGAAGCCATTTTAAATATCTTTTTTTTTTTTTTTTTCTGGTAGTTTAAACTACATGTTCAGCTAAATGAAAATAACAATGGAAGAATCTGGAAAATCTAACATGCCTCTAAGTTTTCCTTGGCAGATAAAACTTCTGATAATGACAGAAATGAATCTCCTGCATATACCATCCTAATGCAAGAGAAATTAATAAGTGTGTGGGAAGCCTGAGTGAGAGAATGAAAGCTGTTGTCAGAAATATCAGAAACTAATAACACTTTGGGTTTCATCAAAAATGACCTGAAAAAATGTATATGTAATAAAAAAAAAATCCTATCATCATCAAAGGAGCAACATTAGAAAGACAGAATAACTTCAACTCTGGGGAATGTGCTAGCAGAACTCGTACACTTTTGCTGTTGCAATGCTGTAAGCAAAAATAACTATTTTCTATAACTAGGCTGCCTCCTAATTGATTAAATTATAAGTTGTTTTAGCCAAACATTAAACATTTGTTCCAGTTGCCTGCATAAAAGGTCAAGCACAAAGATACTTGGGCACATTTTCAGAGCATTTTTCCCCTGTAGTCTCATCCATCGTGATACACTGAGTCAGCTCTTTCCAACTTAACTCAGTTTTTTCCTAAAATTTGATGTTTACATTGTTCAAAAGTTCTCATTCTGCCTGTCAAACACTTTATAGGAATATGCCTCAGGCTACAGAGGGTCTGGAGAAATATTATTAAAAAAATGTAATGCACTGTTATTTCAGTAAACACTATTTGGTCTTCTCACCATTAAGAAAACAAGCATCCACTGAATAGTGTTCGTGTTTAAAACGTTTAATGGCCTCTCAGACCTGAGAAAATATAATTGATGTAAAATCATATGAGTTACCAACACCACGCTACTCTTATCATAGATACTGCTACTGCTTTTCCTAAATAAAATTATTTTGTTCTAAATTAGCATTTAAAGAAATTAAAGGAGTTTTGAGATGGACTAGTATGTTCTTTTCAATCACCATCGAGTTTAGTCTCTGCTTTAAAAAAGACTTGATAGAGAGTCCTGCAACACAGAGATGAAAGTTATAATGTACAATACTACATGAAAATGATTTCTTCTCTGTAAAGGGCAACATCATTCTCCACAAGGTGAGGAGCAGGGAAGTCACTGCATAGCTGACCCAGCTTAAACTTACAGGTTGTTGTGGCAAATACAAAATGTAAAGCGAGCTGTTTGACCAATACTACTATAGTCAAGAGACACATGAGGCCAATACTCATATCTTTGTGCCTGTCATCCCGCTTAATTTAAAAGATCATCACCATAGTCATGTAGTAACTAGTCTTATCTTGAAAGTGAAGCTTAGTGGTGTTTGAAACTCTTAAACTCTTAATTAACACTAGAACTTACCTGTGTGAACCCACTGGTACTAGACCATGTTCACTAGTGGATCCATTAAGTGTTAAGAGGAATGGAGGAGGAGCAGTCACTCTGCTGACGAAGGAAATGGTTTATCAGGGAGACAATTAAACAAGGAAGAACACTGATCCTACTGCAGTGATCGAACAGTGTGGCTGCTTGAATGATCCTCCTTGCTCGATCAGTGAGACATTGGTTTCTGTTCTCAGCTTGGAGATGTTACCACCAGTGAATGCCTCTCTGAAATGTCAAGGAAAACTACCTTGTGAGTATTTGTGAGCTTCAGCTGGCTTCCCTAGCAGTCCTTCAGTCCTCCACATCTGATATTGAAGCTCAGAAGAGTTGATTCTGACCCAATGGATTTCTAGAAAGTGCTATATTCCAGATAAAGAATTACGTCTTGTGCACAGTGTGTTCCTGATCAAGTGAAATATAAAGAAATATTTCTGTGGTAAATGCCTTTTCAAGTATATTGTCTGGCTATAGGACTGCAAGAATAACTGTTACTACATGGTAAAACATTCAGTTTTATATTTCTGACACTTCCATTAATGTTATGATTTACAATTATAACTGTGAGAGTATACATAGGAGTTGGTGTAGGTGTTGTTTTAAACAACAATATAGAATGCTATAAATCAAATCATTCAATGTTAATATTGTATGGAGAGATTAGCAGTCCATAAAGAATGGGATCTCCCTATCTATGTTCATAGAGTAAGTTCAGACTTTCAAAACTGGTGAAAATAGATCTATTTTGGGATCAAATCTGAGAAAACTGCTCAGATCTAATGTCTAGTTGCTGAAGAAAAGTTTAAACCACAGAAAGGACAAACTGGGCCAGAACACAAGTCCTTTTGACTGAATATTCTATTTACAACAGTGTAAATAGTAAACAGATGCTTACAAAAAGATCATGAAAGAGATATTGACTACATAGTCAAGAGAGTATTGACTATATTCTCTACTGCATAGCTTTGCAAGCAATGGCAATCCACACATTAGGGAGTCTAAGTATGTTCAGAGTCTACCCCATCATAATCCAGGTGTGCTTTTGGATGGGACAATAAAATACAGTCCTGACCTTAATTGGGACCTGTAATTCTCATTTTAATGTAATGGATTTGTCTAGCTTTACTTGAAAATCTGTTTCAGTAGATTTCATGCCAAGAGTATCAGAAATGTACAGAAACAATTGCTGGCGAAGGAGATTACACTACTTTGTAGCTCTGGCTTCCCAAAAACTTTCTCCCAGATAATGAACACCCATAATTCAGCATATCTTGCCAAGTTTTCATTCACTTTCAGGTTTGCCTAAGCCATCTTTATATGTGTGCTTAAATCACATATCTAGAAAATACTGCAATTAAATACAATGTTAACATTCTTGAGTTTAATTGGATAGAAACCATTCTATATTATTTTAAAATTAAAAATGCTCTAAGATAAGAGCAAGCAGAACACACTGCAACTGAAATCAGAAAAGAAATGGTCTACTATAATGCCAAATGAAACTGAAACATTTTATGATGTTATGATTGAGAAGTGCAATACTTAGAGTCAATTGCAGTAACAAATTTTGGTTACCCAAGAGGCTAAACTGCTAATGATCTGAGTAGCTTTTACTCTCACTGAAATTGATTGTGATACTACAGTGCAACATGCTAATGAAATCATGTATCTCTAAAACATTTAAAGTCTTCATATGTATGATGCATTCATAAATATGCAGGCTAAGGCATCCTTTGATGGCACTGCTCATATATCATGTGCAGACAAATTGAAAAATATGTCATGGAGAGAGTAGGGTTTTTTTTCTTTCTATTTCAATGAAAATAAAGTCTTCAAGACGGAAAGAAACCTATTTGATTATTTTGCCAGGACACGCAGATGGGATCATTTGCCAATTTGATTATAAGTCCTGAAGAATGAGAATAGCTCTGCTGTTCCTTAAAATTGTCTAGGTAGCTTAATCTTTCCTCTATTTTGGTTTATTTTAAAAAGTAGAGTCCACCATTGAAAGCCATCCATTCTTATCAATTCAGACGTAGATGCTATCATTCCTTATGTATTATTACTTATAGATATTACATGATGCAATGAGATGAAGATGGCCCCAATCAATTAATCTTAGGTAGATTTGACACTGCTTAAGCAGAAAGAGTTTGATGTGATATTCTGGACCATTTCTGTCACCTATGTGTCTATCATTATCATAAACTGGTGAAATTTGAAATAACCTATCTCATAGTAATGAAGGGAGATAAGATGCTAGTAAGGTTTGTCTCCAAGAAACATAGATTTTAATGTATATGCTAAATCAAATTAAATTAAAAGAAAATTAAATTAATCTAGTTAAATCTAAACTAAAGGAGAATCAGACCAATAGAAGGAATAACATTAACATGGTTGATTCTAGTGTGCATATACTTTCATCCTTGAGAGCATATAAAATTATAACTCATTTTCATTACACATTTGACTTAATAAATTAGAATTTGCTTAATAAGTAAAGATCTACTGCATCATATTTGTTTTAAATTAAAACAATCTGGCCCCAATAAAGCTTCTTTTCTTCTCTTGAAATCCGAATCATTGTCTTAGTTCTTCAATATACCATGCATTCCCACGTACTCACGTACTGAGATAGATACGCTGATCTCTCCATCCTACCATTTGAACATCTCCCACATAAACCAGGCAAATTAAATTGATGGTGATGTTCATTTTACATCAGCTGTGTTTCATTATTAGACTTTCCTTCTTTGGCAATAATAAAATACTTTTCAGGGCATGCAGTAACAAATGCTCTATAGATCATGCATCTCCTTAATTGCAGAACTATATAAAATATTATATAACAACTTCTAAATTTATATTTGCAATGTGATAAAATCTTATTTTAAACTAAGAAAACTAAATATTTGTGCATATCACTTATGTTCTTTTAACTGTTTTGACAGGATGCTTGGTACTGCAAATCATTTATTGTAACGTTTTTTACTTATTGTAACCTAAATAATTGCCTTTTGGGTGGACTTTTTTTAATGTTATGTTAGGCTATATTATGTAATGTTATGTTATTATATGTTATATTATTATGTAATAATTATATATTAAAGAAATATTAGATAAAATACTTTTCTCACAAAATTGCAGATACTTGCAAGTTCAGGTCATGAACACTTTTAAGAGTTGAAACTGTTGACTGCTCTTGTCATTGAAAATGCTTTGTGGCTTTTTTTTTTTTCATTTAAAATTTCCCAAATCTCTCTAACATAATTTACATTAAACATGTAAATTTACATGTAAATTCTATATTACATAATTCTGTCTCTCAGAATTGACATTTAGCATCAAGTTACAGCATGTTAGTTTAGAGGCAGTAATTGTCTGTGCATGCATTTGTAGTCTACTTCATTTGTCTTCATGTTTATTACCTTTTCTAACACTATTCCTAAGGTAGGTTTATTTCTGATATTCTTATTTGACTTTACATTTCGTACATTCTATTATGCTTTAAAATTTGAATGTAGTAGTCACTGCATTTCACCTTTGTGTTGCCTTATTTCCAATAGCTTCACACGTGACACAGCAAGACATAAAATCATACTATTTCACAGTTTGGCCTAATTGAGTCTGGATAGCAAACTTAGAAAAAGGACAAAATTGTCCATTTGTTACCCCTGACTCCTGATCAGTTTGAGAAAGGAAAGGCATGCTCCTCATCATAAATGACTGTGAAAAGCTGTCTTTTTTTCTCAGGACTCAACCGAAAGAATGGAAAGACAGTACAGTAATTTCAAATCAAGAGAACAACAAAGAAAAAGTCAAAAGGTGTTAAAGTCAAAGGGTATTAAAGTTTACTAATAGTTAATATAACACACAGGAACAAAATTATACTTAATTATTACTGTGAAAGATTTCTGACCCAAATCCACGATACCAACTGTTCATTCACTGTCCTAAGAGAGCTTGTTCCATTTCAGAGCATGGTCACGCAAACAACAGATTCTGCATCCAGCAGATGACAGTATCAAAATCTTCAGTAACTGTGAAAAAGAATATAAACAGCATCTACACTGCATCTATTGCTGGAAAATTATAAACTTTTCCATTGGCTACCTGCCCCTTCCAAGGACTTCAAGCTCTGGAAAAAGACTGATCCCTGGCTTTTATAACAACGCTTTTCCTGAGGCTATAGAAACCTTTGGCAGGAGGACAGGATCTGTAATTGTTTTTCATAATCATTCTTTTTTTTTTCCTTTTTAAGATGCTTTTTTGAGGGAACAAAAACATTGAATGCATATTCTTGAAGGTTAAGTAAAAAACTGGAAAAGTTTGTGGGAAAGAGCATAAGAGCTTGTAAGTCACCATGATTATATATAACTCATCATTGCAATCAGCAGGTGGTTGCATACCAGTTTTGGCATACCTACTTCATTCACCCAGCAGAATACAATCAATATTGACAATGAATTAGATTTATTGTTGGTAATGACACCTATCTCTTCCTTTATGCTATTTTATTTTATTCTATTTTATGCACTAATTTTTATAATTAGTGCATTTTCCTTGCTGCCTTTTTGAGTTGCTGGATTGTAAAACTCCTTATTATTACTTTTCTCATTTTTGCAAGTGTTCCTTCTGGGTGCCATATGCATACTGTGGCATCTCCATGTTATGCTAAGCTGTACTATAATATCTGAAAAACTCCTTTGTGCAACCGCCTTTTACAGGGAGGATTCAGAAACATCTGATTTTCATGCCCCGTGCTCCTATTCATGAACTTAGTGGTCCTGAAGAAACTACTCTGATTAAGTTCCTTTTTAAAATAAGCCCCTCTTTTTTATCCTTAAATGTCACCTCTATCTCACAAAACATATGAATGCAATTCCCTTAAAACCTTTAAGACATTTTAAGAAGAAAAACAGGTTTGCAGATTTCATGTCATAAAAATGAAAACAGATTTCTTTTAAAAATATTTAATAAAGGCTTGATTATTTGTACAATACAGTATCCTATTTATAACAACAAACTTTAAGTCAACCTTTAGGTAGTTATTCAATGGCTTTGCATTAGTTATTATAAACAGTGTAACATGCTATTTATGTATATAATATGTAGCTTTACATATTATTTTGATACCTAGCATATGCCTAATATTTAACTGCTATTTGCTTATATTCACCGTAATGTGAGCTTCCTAGGACCTCTATCTATTCCTATATGTGATAATAAGTAATTCTATCTATTTATGAATCATGTCCTGAAACAACATTCAGGACATTGTTCAGAATAATGTACAGGATGTCACATTTTTAGTGTTATTTTTTTCTATACAACGTAAAATGATTTAAGAATATTATCAGATTGAAAATACTGCTGATATTAAGGGGGCTTACAGCAACAAATTAATTGGGAAAGGATTCTGTTATGCGTTAGTATTTGTGTGATAATGTTTGTCATATTTTTACCATGTCTTAAGTAATTGCAGATATCCAAAATTTCACAGGTAAAAGTAAACAATGCACAAAATATTATATCCAAGAAGGCAGCTAGGTATTTGGGTTCCAATATAGGCTTCTAAGCATGAGATTTTTATTGTCATTTTTTCAAGGCAGTTAGGGAGTTCTACTGATAAAAAAAAAAGAGTAACAAATTTTAATTTGTGACAATAATCTACATTCCTTCAGTGCCTTCATATATGAGAGTAGGCATATACCCTACCTAGTCCCAACACATGCAATCCGCAGAGCTCTGTTACAACATTGGATATAAATCACAGTTTTCTTCCCTTCCTTTTTGGAGCCTATACTGGGTGGAGGTTATAAAACCTACCGACTCTCAGGAAAAGTAGCCAAGCCTCTGAAATATTAGGGTAAGAGCCTGCAATCTGTAAAAAAAATTGTTTATGGTCATAAATAAGAGTTCTTTGTGCAAGGAATTCTAGTATGAACCTTAAATTAAGTAAAGGTAAGTTATATTTAATTAAAATGAAATAACATTATGTTAAGGATAGACTTGGAGAAGTACTATAGGACTATAAAGCTTTGAATTATATAGGACTTCCTCAGGATTTTTAGTTCCAATATTATTATTTGCATTTATATTACAGCAGTGCCCAGTAGTCCAAAGTAAGTACAAGTTTGCTGCATTTCATGCCTTCTGAATAAACAATAAGAAACAAATTGTATCCAAAGAGCTTAAAAAGTAAATAGATGTGACAGAATAATAGAAAAAGGATAAAAAAAAAGTTACAAAATCTGCAGACAGAGATCTTGAGAAATTAGGTGGACTGTGCTCTGGATGTGTGGGTTAATCTTTTGGTTTAACATTGCAAGGAGGTTCCTTGTCCTGCTCAGGATCTGCAACTGGGAACTTTGCCTTGAAGCAAAATCCATTTCCCTCAAAACACCCAATGGACCATTATTTTCTCTTTTAAAAACAGCCATAGGAATTGTCACCAATATGTTAAAACAGACTACATTTAAATTATTCACACAGAAAGGGGTGTCTCTGGGTGTATGTGCCTCTGTGCTTATGAGAGAAAGAATCACTAGGTCATAGAATTAAAGTACAAGGAGAAAACTGCTTTATTTCCTGCTAATTGTACAAGTACATAATTAGTCCACAGAACTGGCTCAAATATAAAGGAGAGAATTTAACCTTTTCTTGCATATCTTATCTATATGTTAAACAAAAGTCAGAAATCCTGTTCTATCTATCAAATATTCCACTACCTCTAAGATTGATATATTTTTTATATAGTAAGATGTGTAGCATGTGCAGGCTGGAAACTCATGGTTTTTCTCTTCATACTAAGTAAGACTTTTCCAGTGACTTAAGAGAGGCAAGTCCTACAATCTTTTAAAGGAATATTCAGGCCCCCTTTTCTTCACCCAGTTGTGTCATTCTATTCCTTCTCCCATTGGAAGTCACGCAATAGCCCAGTGTTAATCAGACACATCGTGAATACAGTGGGCTTGGAGAACATGTCGAACATCTAACTGGACTATATTGATTTAGCTCTCAGAGTCCTCCACTGTTCTCTCTATTGCTAAATTTCATCAGGTTGAGACGAACAGAACTTAACTGTGGAAAACAACTTTCCCATTTAACTTTACTAAATCATAGATAATTCAGAATGTTAAAAAGTAACTAATATTTATATTCATAGATCACAGAAGTCATAAATCCAGCATTCCTCTAGTTTTCTTAAGTTTAAATGAAGTCTAGTGAAAGATTGTTAATGAAATGAGGCAGGACATGGATTCCAAAACAATTATGACCTCCACCAGAGCATAACATTGTTACAGAGATATTTCTTTCTGCCCTGTGAGCACTGACCTAAGAACTGTGGATATTGCAAATTGTATTGCTATGGACTCACTTGTATTCTAATTACATTCATTGAAGCTTTATAATACCAGCAGTGACATTTCTGAGTGACTGTACCACCATAAATATAGCATGAAGATGTACCTTACTCATAATTTCATTTATATTTTGGGCATGTGGTATGAGGTTAGAAGAGGATCTTATTAATTTATTATTACATTTTTTTCTGATTATCTACCAAATTTGACATTTATTAATCAAATTTGTACTGTGGTTATGAAGTAAAAAATTCATCTTTTTGTCTATGAATTTTCAAATATTGCTTCATATTAACACAAAATAATGTTAAAATTTTCATTTTAAGTGTTCTGCAACTGCTAGGAATATAGAACAAAAATATAGTTCACTTGATAAGACAATTATTTCATTGTAATTATTTCAAATATTCAGGTCAAATTTTGTTGGGGATAATTTTCCTCTTTATCAACTTGAGCACGTAAATTTCCTTTAAGGTAGCAATAGTAGGAATTTTAGGGGAAATATGAGGTTTCATATGAGCAATACTAGTAATCATTGCTATTATTGCTATTACTTGGGTCAGTTTTCACTCAGTAGACTAGCTGACTGCTATTGCCATTTGTCTTTGCTTAACTTTAAGACTAAGACCATTAAAATAAGTTCATTGAAATCTTGTCAGAAGCTTTATTGTTTGTAATATAGCTGAGAAATTAACAAACTTGATGCACTGTTAAAGACAGTGCATGTTGATATAATGTTGATATTGCAAAGAGAGTTCAGGATAACAGTTTCATGGCTTTTTTTTAAACCCAGTGCTTAAAAACACTGCTATAAAGTGTTTCAAGCCACAAAGTAATTAACATGCTATTTCTTCCAATGAGATTATCTAAGACTTCAACCATGTTTGTTAGTTTATAAAATACAAATGATCTTATAACAGTTGAAAATATTTATTGGAATGGAAAGTGATAGCTTATTTTTTTTGGAAATAAACAAAAATAAAAATTGTTATGGAGGAAGAATCATATAAAAATAGGAATAATAAATGACTGTAGAGTACATAGAATTCTCTAATTGTCCCTTGGGTACAGGGAGACATAGAAATAACTTAGGTCCCTCCTGAGAAATAGCATCATGTCAGTATAAGCTTGGGTGTCAGCATAATACAGCCAAAACACATTGTCAAAACACAAAGCCCAACCTGATTTATATAATTAAAAAACCTCAAACCTTCTATGTTTGATCAAACACCATATCCTGTTATAACAACCTCGTTATCGTTCTCCAAACTTCTGTTTGTATTCTTCGGGTTTTTTGAGACATTAGTCTGGATGAATAAAGGCGGCCATGTGTTGTTTCTAGGGATAGATAAGCCAGTTCGTGTCATGCCACAGCTGTGTAATCACGCAACTCATGTATGCCACATCACTGACCAGTGACCTCACTATCAAAGTGGACTCAGCCTATAAAAGAAAATAGAGACAACATGACCAGCTGGGCAAACTGATGCATTGAGTGGTTTGGAATGAAATTATACTGATGTGAATAAAATGAATGAGATGAAATCAAATCTTCAGTTACATTTTTAATAGTTTCTATTCTGTTTCTAAACTTTTCCATCTGTTAAGTTAAAAATATGTAAAAGCTTATGTATGCTCTTTAAATATTTTGACTGAAACAAAATGGAATTTCTGCGAGAAAAATTGCCCATCACAAATGTTTATCCCTGATGATTATGGCATTTTGTTACTATTAGTTTCAAGATATTTTACAATTATGTTTAAATATGGAAATATAACAGTTGTCAGGCCTAAATATCATTAATAACAATACTGCATGAAATTTGGCATATGTAAACAATAGATCTGCATAGTTCTGGTGTGCTTTGATTTTGAGATGTATTCCTATAGAAAATTTGAGATGATTTATATTTGGGATGATTCCTATAGAAAATTGTAGAAAGACACTGCACACCAGTTTAATAATAGTTCAGACCCAGTGTACAGAATTGCTAAAGCTACTTTGAGAAAACAGTCTATTGCCAGATAGATGCTGATTGCTGGATCTGGAAAGTAATGTTACAGGTACATAATGATGATTACTTGGAAGTAATTGATTACAGATGACTTTTCCCTTGCTCAGTACAGCTGTTACCATGCTGGCTACTATGACTAAGTACAAGAATATTGCAGCTGATCAAGACAGAAGTGGTAAGAATGCCAAGAAAAGTAACAAAAAGTAATTAGAATTGGTATTTGACTTGAGAAGTGCACAGGTAACTTCCTAGAACAGCATTCTTAAAATATTTTCTTACTGTTCTCCTTTCTTTTGAAACTCTGCAAGTATTTTTTTTTCCTTCTCCAATACTCTGCATTTTGGAAGAATTACTATTATAACGACAAATTTGACACCCTACTGGTAGACAGTCACTGCTTATATATTCATTATTTTTTTTCTTTTGATCTCCCTTGCATCATAAGAAAAAGACAAGAAAGGCAACCCAAGGACATGACAGAGCTATTAATTTTGACTCACTGATTTGCAAAGGATTCATTTGTATCATCCATAGAGATCTCTTTACATTGCTGATACTAAAGTATCAGATGAACAGAAAAACTAGCAACACAATATCATGAAGATTGAAGGGTATAGACCAATCTACATGCTTTCTTTCTGCATAAACAGAGTTAGTATTTTAGGCTCAGAGCAGCTTTTTTTTTTTTTTTTTTTTCCTCCTGATGCTCTTCAACATCAGCCCACAGGGATTTTCTGTCTAGCCTTGATCCTAATACCAGAACTGTACTAGAACTATTTTTGCAAAAGAAGCAATAATTCTATGCTAAAACGACCACACAGTTTGGGATTTCCCAGCTCCAACACACACACATCTTAATGAAGAGCTCTTTGTTGCATATGTCCAGGAATGCACCTGTCCGTCCTCTGTGCATTCACTCAAAATGAGCTTTAGGACTCTCTGAGCCATGTGAATCAGGCTCATATCAATCCAGGCTGGTGAGAATTATGCAAGCATACAATTAAGAGCATAAGGCACATCTTATTTTTAGAATAACTCGAGATAACTTCATTAAAGTGATTCTTATATTGAAAAATAGAAGTTAATTCAAGTATAATTTAATTTTCTGTATTTCAGCTTAACAAAAGAAAAAAAAATGGAGTTCCTTCAGACAGCAGAAGCTAATCTTAGAAAATAAGAAATACAGAAATAAAGATAAAAGCTTTCTGAGTATGATGCCTTCTGAAGTAGTGCAAAGGGAGGAATTCATTGCTATTTGTCAGATTTTTAAGAAGACATCTGAATTAACATGCAAGAAATAATAGAGTTTTCAATAGATTACTAGCTTGTGGTGTCCTCTTTGCTTAGTATTGCATTTATTTATTTAATTTTTATTTATGTCAAGTGAATTTATTTTTACAAACATTTCTTTAAAAAGCCTCAGGAATTGTTTAACATATATTCTGCTCTGGCACATGGGAAATGTATCCTTTTTACAAAGCAAGTACTTTCAAAGCAATCCTTATTGTATCTTACATTTAATGCAGGAGAGGCTTGCTTTTTTAATAGGCTTATTCATTCTAGCATGTGCTCATTTAGCTGGACCACTCTTTCCTTTAGTGCATAATAAAGCATACAAGGTAATAGAAGTTGGCAAAGTAGCATAAGCATATTTTCCTTAATGCTAACTATGAATTGGTGGTAAATTCATGCAGCATAGCTCCTTTTTCTTATGCCTTCATCTTAGATAGTACTATATAAAGAAATGTCTGTGAATTCGCTTTGCATTTCATTTTGCATGACAGATTCAGTTGAACCTACCATAACAGTCTGTTAAAAAAAGAAATGAAATAAATGTCAATAATAATAGTTCATCATAGAATGAAATGAATGCTAGAGAAAAATGCAACATGCAGATTGCACAGATAATAAATTAATGTGTTTTGCTTTGATGTACATAATGTTCAATACATTTGATGTTGTATTCACCAATCATTTTCATAGTAAAACCAGTTCATTGACTTATTGACACATTAAAAGACAGCTAGGTTTTAGGAAGTTAATTCTAGTTATGAGTGCAAATTCAGTCAGGAGAAGTCAAGTTTGCATTTATTAGTGCATCCCATGCTCTACCACATTCAGAATGCTATATTTAGGAGTGAAAAAGGATGTGCTTAAATAGCAATATCTGCTTATATAGCAATACCTGATTGATCATAGTGAATAGCATATTTTGAGAGAAAGTGTGGAAAGAGAATGGAGCAACATAACAAGAAATAAGAGCTAAAACAGAAATTACCAATCGTGTGGCTAGGAGTCAGTCAAGTGATAGTCAAAGGATGAGGGCCTGGTATAAAAAGGTGATTTTTTTATGATTTTTTTTTTACATTTCAAGCCACAGATGTTCAGAGGATTCAAGGCAAAGCTAATAAATATGCTTTTTCTTTGCATGAACACATTATTACCTCTGATGGACATTGGATTTTACCTGTTTCGTTAGTCATGCTTTCCCCATCTCCCTTCTCAAATTTAACATCTTCTCCTGTGAGATGGCTGAGTTTCTAGACAGCTATTAAAACTTGGACTCCCTTCTGGACTATGCACTGTATATGATGAGGAAGGACAGTTTTCCCACAAGAGAAGAAGTCCTTTATTCTGGTGCTCTGTTGCTTTTTTGCTTCCTGCTGCCATATCTTTTCTAAGTTGTCTTCTATTGGTTGTCAATGCTATATTTTTTATTGATCAGTAACTGACTATCAGTGAGTAGTTTATTCTAATAGGACTTTCAACCAATGCACATATTTCCAAGGTCTTTGTAGTTATTTCATGATTAATTTGTATGTCATAACAAGAGGAATATAGCCAAGCTCTTAACAAGCTGGTAACAATTAAGAAGCCAAGGATGGGGCATTGTACATAAGGCACAGTTAGAATAAGGCCTATGGCCTGTAAAGGCCCATAGCCATTTTATTTTTATGGACCACTGGGTAAATAAATATTTATACAGTTATGATATATTGGTGTACTTAACGATTGAGCTCAAAACAAGCTAATATTTAAGACTGTTAAACATGCTTCCAATTTTATGGACTCAAAGGATGCTGCTTTAGCTACACCTTCTAAAATATCCAAGTATATTTTTATATATGTTACTGTTTCTATGTCACAAATTCTCTCCTATAGTCTTTAAAGGAGGATGCACTGCATCTGAATCTAATAAAATAGTCAGTGTTAGTCCAGCCAAGGTCTTGGGCAATTTCTTGGGAAGAATCTATAGTATTGAAGATCAGTATCAAGATATATTTTACAATCAGGAGTTCTTTGAATACTTAAACACACATTTACAAGGAGTCCCCTGAAATAGCCATTAGTCTTTCCTTTAGGCAAGACTCTTGGATCTGTCTCTCCCTGTAGATCTAGTCTACTTGAGGTTTACTAGTAGAGGAGTAACTATGAAAATAGCTAGGATTGCTGGGGGCAGAAGGACACAACTGGCATGCTCAGAATCATAATCTAGTGCATGAGGTACAGATATGTGACTGAGCAGGGTTTTGTTTGTTTGTTTTTTAAATAAAAATAGTGGATTCTGAATTTCTAAAATAGATATTTCCTGGGTGACTTGTAATATGTCTTAAAAAGAACAGAGACTGGCCACTCTAAATTCACAGGGCTCATTTTTCATTAGTGACAACTTTGTTTTATTTAGTTAAAAGATTATTAATAATTCTAACTTGGTGGTATTAGTACAAAAGTTGCTTTTTTTGTTTGTTTATTTTTAGGAAAATTAAGGCTAAAAAGGCAGGAAAAAAAGGTGAGTATCTTTGAAAATCAGAGAATGGAGAAAGTAGAAAAATATAGTGATCAAAAGATTTTTTCTTCCATCTATAGGCACTGTGCTGTAGAATATTAGAAAACAGAAGACTGGTTTTAGAAGAATTTTGTGCTTATATATATGTATGAGATACAGTTTTAGGTTAAGGATAATTCCTAATTATAAAATCCCCCAAACACAGATAATTTCTCTTTTCTTATAATAATTTACAATTTTATTTTGACTTAACAGCATTTTACAATTGAAATATAGATTTTTTCAATTAGTTTTGCCATGTATTATTTCAGAGATGTGAATTTCCTTCTGCATAATTCAACATGTTTGAAATGTTTCATCATGAAACTTTGATGTGAGTTTTATCCTACTATTTTTTTTTTCTAATTCTTAATCCGGTATTGATCTAGCTCATCAAGCTATTCTTTCTGATTCAACTAGTTCTCAGTAAAGGAGATTCTTGGTGATAATCTGGTAGTCTAGTCTCTCTCTTTGTTTTCCTAAATATTTTATTTTCCAGAGCAAAAAGCTAAAAAGCCTCTATTACAATATACATGAAATGTCATTGGGATATATGACAATTAATTGTGCTTTAATGCTTCTTTGATAAATTAAACTTTATATAAAATCATATTTTTCATATGATCATTTTATAGATAAGGTTATATTAGATGTGCTAGCTGCATTCTAAAGTCTCAGAACCTTTTATGATAATAACAAAAGCAGTTTAGTCACATCATTATGCAAAGAAT
Source organism: Nothura maculosa (assembly GCA_032353885.1). Lineage (NCBI taxonomy): Eukaryota > Metazoa > Chordata > Aves > Tinamiformes > Tinamidae > Nothura > Nothura maculosa. The sequence continues at coordinate 5,179,967 of JAUBOD010000924.1, forward strand.
GCAAACAATGAACATTTAATCTTAATCTATCTAGTAAAAGGCTACAAATTATCAAAGGAGACTTTTACTTCCCCTACTAGCTTTGGCCATAATTTGAAAGAAAGGCGAGATTCATTCTTCTCAGATTTATGTCTGTATTCTAATTCTTGCTATTTAGTGGGACAAAGAAAAATAAAGAGAAAATCAGCAACAGTAGAACAGCAAAAATATTCCAGCACCAAATGGCATGCAGAAATGCAGTACAATAATGAAAACACTTTATAAAATGTGTACCACCACAGGAAGGAGGAAATAGTTTTTATGTTTACAGTGTTTATGGATTTCTGCTCTCATCTACTCTCTAGTAATATATTCCTCCAAAGACTAAGTTTGTGTGGCTTGCTTCTTTCATATAGTAACAAGCTATATACTTCCTGAGAATTCTATCTCACTTTTGGAGATCTGACATCTATAATGATGATATTTTACCATGTAATAACAACCTAAATAGTTTGTTATAAAAGATATTGTATTTCTCTGGAAGGTGGAGAAGTTTGTTTATGAAATGAATAGCTAAATATATAAATAATAGGGGGGTTGATTTTCTTTTAGCCACAGTTTACTAATTTCCGTTTGTTTCTCACATAGACTTTCACAGATTAGAGATAATATTGACTAATACTTAGAGCTGAATAGCATATAGTCTTCTGTGCCTTAAAAATCAAAAATATCTAGCATCTCAGATTTTTCTTCAGCAACTTAAATGTGACATATCGACATATCTAATGACATTGATGTTACCTGATGTCATCATTATATGCAACTGATGAACATTGGAGGGAAATCTCAGCCACAAATATATTAAATGCTAACATTATAATAATTCTACTACAAATTAAGTAAGAAGTGGAACTAACCAAGCTTGTCTTCTTACAGATTTATCTTGAAGAGCTGATCTATTATCATAGAATCATAGAATAATAGAATCATAGAATGCTTAAGGTTGGAAGGGACCTTAGATGTCATCTAGTTCAGCCCCCCTGCACAAGCAAGGTCACCTAGAGCATGTGGTACAGGGCTGCATCCAAGTGAGTTTTAAAGATCTCCAAAGAAGGAGACTCCACAACCTCTCTGGGCAGCCTGTTCCAGGGCTCTGACACCCTCACAGTCAAGAAATGCTTCCTTAAGTTCCTATGAGGGAGGAAACACTTGCTGAGGGAGCACTCCATCCCTTCACCCAGGTCCTTAATGAATAAGTTGAGCAGGACTGGACCGAGGACTGACCTCTGGTCATCATCCTTTAAAATCTACTAAATGTTGAATTCATTCAAAGTCATCTCCTTTGGAGGGATCCTGTGATCAAGCTCACTCTGTTGCTCTACTGCTCAGCATAGTGTCATTAAGTCCTTTCTCCTTTAATGTGGTCATCTGTTTTAAAATACACAATATGATAATCTAATACCTTTGAAAGTTTTTGTCCTCTGTCCATTAGGATAAAAAATTATTTGACAAGCGGCACGATCATATTGTATTCATTTCCTTTGGAACTAGTTTAACACAGATTGACTTCCTAAGAATTATGCTGTTTTGACACCACTTTGTCCCAGTATTACAGGATATGCTTCATTCAATATAGTATGAACAATGATAATGACATCAAGCAAAATACACTCTAAAATATATTCATATGAATGAGTATGTTAAACTAAAATTGGTCATTTAACTAAAGGAGCCCACAAAAGCTAATTAAACCAGTCTAGTGGAAGACATCATTGAAATAAGGGGCCTTTTTCCTCATATCCTTCTGCGCTTCCTATTACCACATAAATGCCATTTACTCTGTCCTGAAATTGGAGCACAGCAGATCTCCTCCAAGAGCTAGTTTAAATTAGAACCTTCTTCCTCTAGATGCATAGTACTCTTCTGAGTCAGTGAGTTACTTTGTAATGAGAGAGGAGAAGAACAGAAATGTGTTGTCGCAAATAGATCAAGCATAGGAGCTGGGGCAGATAAAAACAAAAAGGAGAAAAACCTCTAGTTTGATAGGAGACTGCTTCAACTAACCTGTAAAATCAGCTGGTCTGCAAGTTTAGAAACAACCTTCAACATCTACTATCCTGTCTAATAAAGAAAAATCTCTGAAGGCATTCCCATTTATTGAGTTTTCATTTACAAGTGAGTATTGCCAAACTCTAGAGTCCTATAAAATCTAACATCCAAAAGTGAGTCTGTAAACACTTGCTTACTTGCAACAGTACAACACTTTGTTGTATTAATGATAATCCATTTAACTGATGCCTGGATACACTGTTAGTCATTTCACAGAATGTTCAAGGTTGGAAGGGGCCTCTAGAGATCATCTAGTTCAACCTTCCCACTCAAGCAGGCACACCTAGAGCAGGTGGCACAGGGTGGCATCCAGGCGGGTTTTGAAGACCTCCGGCGAAGGAGACTCCACAACCTCCTTGGGCAGCTCGTTCCACTGCTCTGTCATCCTCACAGTAAAGAGAAGTTCCCCCTCACCTGCAGGTGGAACTGCCTATATTTCAACTTATATCCATTTCCCTTTGTCCTCTCACTGGCCACCAATGAGAAGAGCTTGGCCTTTTCCTCCCTACATTCTTCCTTCATGTGCTTGTTAAATGTACACATGTTAATCATATCCCCTTTAAGCTTTCTCTTCTCCAAGCTGAACAGGCCCAATTCACTCAGTCTCTCCACATATGAGATGTTCCAGTCTCTCAATCATCTTTGTCACTCTCCACTTGACCCTTTTTAGAAGCTCCATATCCCTCTTATACTGGGAAGCCCAGAACTACACACAATACTCCAGATGCAGCCTCACCAGAGCTGAGTAGAGGGGCAGGATCCCCTCGACCTCCTGGCAACACTCCTCCTGATGCAGGCCAGGATCCCATTGGCCTTCTTGTCCATGAGGGCACACTGCTGGCCCATGGTTAACTTGGTGTCAACCAAGACTCCCAAGTCCCTCTTTGTGGAGCTGCTTTCCAGCAGGTCAACCCCTTAAACTGTACTCATGCCTGGGCTTATTCCTCCCCAGGTTCTGGACTCTGCACTTGTCCTTGTTAAACCTCATCAGATTCCTCTCTACTCAACTCACCAGCCTGTCTAGGTCCCTCTGGATGGCAGCACAGCCTTCTGCAGTGTTGGCTACTCTACCCAGTTTAGTGTCCTCTGCAAACTTGCTCAGGGTGCACTCCGTGCCCTCGTCCAGGTCATTGATGAAAAAGTCTTTTCTTTAAAGTAGTAGGGAAAGTTTTAGTTCTTCCTCATTTTAAGATAATCTATACCTTAGAGCATGGGAACATGTTTTTCAGTCTTGCAGCAAAATGAGTTTAAAGTTTTTATATTTACAATTGTTGAATAAAATTTATTTATGGACAATTTGCAGTTTGGAATTTTTAGAAATTTTGTAGTTCTCTTCCAAAGATTCCAAATTTTTACATATACATAATCAGAATAGATTCATAAAGCAGTTGTTATGTGAGAAGTATCATCTGTAAAATTATGAGTTGATGATGTTCACAGGAACTCTAATCTAAGTAAATATGACACTTTTTATAGTTTTTCTAGGCAAATTTATGTTGTATATTTTTACACATACACATTAATTTTTTAAATTAATGCATAGAAGTTAATAAATCTCTTTTCTCACTCTCTCAGAAGGGTAAATGCAGCTATTCCAGAAGTGTCTAAAATGTAGAAAATAGAATATATTCAGGTCTTCCTATTCTCTATCTGCTGGACCCATTTTTTCTTCTTTGGCTTTCTTATTTCAAACAAACATATTACTTTAATTACTTTCTTTTATTTCAGATTAAAAATAAACAAATATAACAAAAATAAAAACCAACAAAACCCACAAAAGACAGCTTCCAGTCAAACTAGTTGATTTGGGCAAGATGACCGTTTTTGATCACAGCTTTTGTCATTCATCATTGACTCTATTTTCCCTCATATTTGCATGTTCTGTGGCAGTTTGAAGATAGGATAGCATTTGGTACTTTTATGGTGAACCCACTTTGGAATAACTACTTAATATTATGTTATTATTTTATTACAGTAATCCAAAAATTAGCAGTATTAGCAGTATTATAGGGGTTAAAATATCTTTCATATGATCTCACAATGCTGTGGTTTAATGATCAATTGGTAAGGTCTTGATTAGTAGCTACTGAAGTTTTTAAAAGTCTATCACTTCCCAGAAGTCTTGGACTGGCTTTCCAAGTCCTTGAGGATAAATGAGAATTTCAAACTAATCAAAAGCAATAAATCATTGGGTTTTCTGCTGATTGGGAATCATGTCTTCTACTTTTCAGCTTGGTTGTCAGCTAATACTCTCCTGAAATATCTAATGTCTCTCAAGGGGATTTCTATAAAAAGTATTTAGGGAAAAAAAATGGCCTACTGAGGAAATTAAAAAAAAGGAATAGGTTGAAGTTAAGAAATCAGTAAGAGATTTATATTTTGTGCTTATAATTAAGGAAATTTTGTCAGTTGAAGAAAATAAAGCAAAACACACACACATAAACAAAACTGCCTAAACTAGTATGTAGTTTTCTTAAAAAAAAATGAAATATGAATTGATGGAATTATATTGAAATATGAATTAATGGAATTATAGCTACTAGTTGTCATCAAAATTATTTATTCAACATTAAAACAGATTTCAGGCTTTTATATACCAGACAGTATGTAATCTACAGAAGTAAATGCAAGTAAAAGCTCCAGACATAAGTGCATTCCAGTATTTAAATATGTATGAAAGATTAGGTGCAGCTTTTAAGGATTTCCTGGTATTACTTAAATTCCAGACAGTCTCTGGCTGCTGAGTTTTTCATGTACAATAAACCCATCGTATTGATAGACAAACAAAACTACTGAGTTACAAAACAGGTGTTAATCTTTAGCAAAAGATATGGATGAGGTAGATATCCTTTGCTGTTAATGAATAATGTATTATTAAATGGTTTGTTCCCAAATTCTTGTATTTGAGATATGTCAAGGAAAATTTCTGATGCAATTTTGAATCTTTAAAAAGCAACTGAAAGCTTCTGATTAATAACTCAGGTTTCTAAAAGAAATATAAGTATGAATGATGCACACTTTAATGCATAATATGCAAAAGAATTTCATATGCAAATTATTTATTGGAGCATTAAAATATATTAAAAAAGACTGAATGTTCATAGACTTTCTGTTTATATCTATACTCTTCATATTCTGAATCCTGTATCATATAATATGTTTAAAAATGCATGGTATGACCTTCTCCCCCTTGCTTTCCTCTTCAGCTGAGTGACTTTCACCTTCAACTGTCTGAGACATTGATCTGAAGGAAAGTAGGAGGCCATAGCATTCTAAAAGGAAGATGCACCTTGGAAACTGATATATTTCTGATGCAGACAAGGTCTGATAGCATTATATTTAACAAAATAAAAAAACAGTAAGGATGAATAAAGCATGAAAAATAAATACATAATATTTTTAGCTATTATGCTACTAAAATCTGAAAGTCACGCTGACCTCCATGACTGGCTTGTCTTGATCTTTCACCTCACTTTCATGACTCACCCCATATAACAGTTCCCAGGTTAAAAGAACAAGAGCTAATAAAGGTATGTGATAAGCAAATGGACATATGACAGTGTCCAGCGAATGTGGGAGGATAATTATAAACTTAGGTGGAAATTGATTTTCTTAAAAAAAAAGAAGAAAAAAAAGATAAAATCTTCAGATTCATCACTCCTAAACCACTTAGAATACTCATATCATCTCGATCATATTCTAATTTTGATTTGTTGCTGCATTCAGTGCTGATTTTCAGGTCTTTAACAATTTAAAATAGGATTAAACTCTTATACTCATGATTAAAACAACAATATTATAAAGCAACAACAAATTATTATCTAAATCAATATTTTATTATTTATTTCTTAAGTACAGCCCCTTTACAACTAGAAAACATCAGAGAAATAAAAAAAAAATGCCCAATAAGCTGTTGCAACCAATGTTTCAGGATCAGAAAGGACTTCTGATGTCTGGACATTCTGATTCATAAATAAATAAAAGATCTGTAACGCTTCCTGTCAAAAAGTTATATTAAGGGATGAAGGAGGAAGGAAAATGCTTTCATGGTTGTGTTGTTTCATTATCTTTATTGCTCTGAGCAGAAATCCTAGTGACATCGGATAGACAAGGAATCATAAAGATTTCTAGAACATAGTCTGCCCTGCCTGTCATGACTGACACACACAGTATTCATAACCCAAGAATTGTAATCAGGAACAGATTTCATTGCTGTAAATCTGCAGATTTTCATTGAGAATACAAATAAAAATATTAAGGATATAGTGACTTATATTGAAGTCACAACGCATTCACTTTACATTAAACTGAAATGACATTTACAAATTTTAGTGTTATACAAGAAAAATGAAGTAAATAAAAATTTAAAAGAGTTCCAATGACACTTATTACATTCTCACTCAAGATATAAACAGCTATAAAACAGAAAAAAAGGACTATTTTAAAGCATACTGAAGGAATTGTATATATAGTTCAGTGCTCTGCAGCAGTTTGTGGAGTTCATTAAGTCATATTAAGTCAAACATAAGGTGCTAGACATCTATACAAAATTACAGACAAAAGTGATAGATATAGTTCTACATAGCCAGGATTTAGAAGGCTAGGATTTGGACTGTTAGACAATAGTAGGAAGGTTTTTTCCCAGTATCTGATAAAATGGCTAGAGGAGGTTTGGTTCAATTTTATAATTTTTGAAGCAGTAGATATGGGATGTTATCAGAGACAGGCTTAAACTAGGTTCACTTAGAGATTTTACATCAATGTCCTATACACACATTTCCTTCTCTCGAGTACACTAAAAAAAAACATTACAAATAAAAAATACACATAATATCCATAATAATGTCATAACAGCTTATTATTATCTTTTAAAAACATGATCACAAAGCAATATTTTATCATTTCTCAAAGGGAAAAAATTAATATATTTATATGATTAATTTTTTAAAAAACCAAAATGTATTCATTCACAATTTCAACAAAATTTTCACTTTTTCAAATGGGGAAAAAGACCACTTATTCAGGCTTCTTTAGTTATGAGCAAATAGTCTAATTAAACTCTTTCTGCTTTGAAAGAAAAGATATATTCACACTGCTAATATGTAACTGTCCGGCAACTAAAACACTGAATCTCCTGCTAAGACTGAGGAAAGAATTTCAAATGTCAGCATGCTACAGTACAAGCTGATGAACTATTATTAGGCAAGAAATACCCATGATGCTTAACTGTTCCTAATAAATGCAGCACTCATGCTACAGTGCTTATGTCTATAAATCAGATATATTCAAAGAGACTGAGTTTTATCATAACTAGACATGCTGATACTACAGACAAGGATACACTATTCTGTTTTAAATTATTAGACATGTAAATTCATGAGAAGTTGAAAGACTTTTTAAAAAAGTGAAAAAAAACAAGGCATGAATTAAAAAAAAAACTATGTATTGTTAGAAAGGCTTATTTTAAGGTAGGATGAATTTTAGGTATACAGTATATCATGAATAGTTAAGCTCTTTGGTTATTCTTTTTCTGTCAGAAGGAGCACTATATTTATGAGATGAATGCTGTATTCTTTCTCCAAAATTAAAAATAACATTTTCAAAGTCATATGCACAGTAACACTTCTGATAAGTATGGATTAAAATGGTTGGATAAATTAAGTGGTGATGCAAGCCTCTATATGCTCTAAAACTTAACTACATGCCCATTCATGGCCATATGCTCTAGGTGTGCCTGCTTGAGCGGGAAGGTTGGAGTAAATAATCTCTAGAGGTTCCTTCCAACCTTGAAGATTCTATGATTCTATGATATGTATTTACAGTTCCTAAAGATGGATAAAGTGGAGAACAGACTCACGATCTCAGTGCAAAGAAGAAAATTCAGCCTGTGCAAAAGAACAGAGCAAGTATTTTCCCTTACATTCTCGATATGAAAAAAAAAAAAGATCAGATGTTGAGTAAGGAAAGGTTCGGAACACATGAGAAATATTAATTGCTAAATTCCCTTTTTACATTGCTCGGTACATTTGCATATTTCTCCTCACATATCTGTTCAGAATTGTTTACTTTACACAATACTTTTTTGTTATTAATTACCAAGTGAACATAAAGTACTTGATAGAATCTAAATGCTACTTGCAAAAACATTACCTGAGGCTCAGAGCCTGTGCTAAGCATCTTCAATGTGGCAAGATTAACACACAACTCAAAGCCTTTTGAGTATCCTTAAATATAGGGTGAATATTCTATACCATCTGGTTTAGGCAGGTTCTGGACAACCTTTATTTCACTATCAGAGTGAGTGGAAAAAAAAAAAGGAAAGTGTTGAAGTCATTCATCGGAAAAGTACTTTTTCCAAAGAATACTGGAGTCAAGCAAAATAAAACAAAGAACATTTAAAGTTTTAACTATTCATTTTTTGTTATTGTCTTATACCTAAGCCATAGAATATACTTCCAATGGACAACCAGTAAGTTCTTTGCAAGTACAGTCAGCTGCCAGAACTTATAAAATCCAAACAACTTTTCAATGTGTAGGAAAGTTCCTGTTCACTGTGACTTCCTAAGGATATAGATAACCATATCCTATAGGATATATTTCTGCTGGAGGATTTGACATTTCCTGAACATATTATTCTTTTGTTCTGTGCAAACAATTAAGGTACAAGACATGGCCAGTTTGTTTTTTTTGTTTGTTTGGTTTTTTTTTTCTAATATAATGAGATATTCAAAGGAACACACTGGATTTGCCTGTGCAACTACCATTCACCAAATCTTGCCAGAGGGAGGGTTTATATCATCTTAACAGTTGATCTGACATAACTACAAGGCAGTCTGAGTAATAGAACAGCTTATGTGTGTCACTAGCTTCATCTGTGTTACAATAACTACACAAATATAACCAGCACTGAGAATATTCACTTTTTTCTGCCTCCCTTAAATTAGCTAACTGCCAAATTATAATGACTTGCCTAGCTAAGAAGAGACAGAAAAATATAATACATAGTTACTTTGAAAAATAAAAAGGCACATCCTAAACATATGAAACCTCAGTCAAAAATATATATTTTCAGAAAATTGTGTTTCAGTCCACATAAACATTTTTAAAATATATTCAAAATTCTTGTTTGTGAAAGATTAAATAACTTCCTTTCATAAATAAATGTGACTATTTAAGAAAATGGAAAGACAACAGCTAAAACATAAAAATGCAGTATCTCAGATTACTTTCTTAAAATACTGAAAGATTCCACAAAAGCAAGATTAACATCAAATTAATGTAAATTTCACCAATGTAAAAAACAAGCAATTTTCCTCTATGCTAAGGATTAAATTTGAACATTACTAATATTAACCATACGTTTTGGAAATTCTGAGGATGTATTTGACAGAACTGTAATCCCTATAGCTGCTCTATTTAAGATTTTCGTTGCTGTTGATTTACCCAAAACAGGTATAGTTAAATCCTAAAAATTATTAGCTAATTCTTGTATTTTAACTTCTGTACAACTACAAAGATTCCTTTGTAAGAATTCTCTTGTTTGCAAATCTAAGATATTACAAGTAAAAAACTGAAGATTTTCAAAGATAAAGCTCTGTTTGGTGTTAAGCCAAAATGGGAATCATATTTGAAATTTCTTAGTTTTTTTACTCATAGATAGCAACAGGAAAAGAAGTTTGAATATTCTATTTTTTCCCCCTCTGGAATTAGATAGGTAGAATAGCAGTAAAAGACTATCTAATATTTTTTATTTTAGGATTGATTATGTCCTGATCCCAAATAGCTTTATGAAATATCTACATTAATGAATACAAATACAGCATCCTCATTTCCAGTTTATTAGCCACTTTGGTTCTTTTAGGTATTTTTTAGGAAAAAATACTACCACATCTTAAATATCTATTGTGCTACTTGGCATCATTAATGAAAACTGAGATATTATTTAATGAAACAAATTAATTTGGGAGTAACTCAAGTTAACCAAGTTATCAATGGGAACTATTTTTTTCTTTTTCCTCTTTACAGGAGAATATGAAAATCCTTCACCAAAACAAAATATTCTGTGCTAGTATATATCATACAAGCACATTTTTAGTTAAACATTCATGGCACGATGCAGTTCTGCACAGTTATTGTCTCTAGCTCAAAATAAACGAGCACAGGTGTGAGAAGCAGAATGTGCAGAATTACAAAAGGAACATTGTAATAACATGAAAATACAGCCACTTATAACCTAGAGATCCTACATGGCACTGTCTTGAGCAGAGTGAGTATATTCATGATAAACTAACATACAATAAGTTTCAGTTTCCATTGTTAACTAGCTCATAGTCATCTGTATTCTGAACTAAATTATTTCATCCATTTATATTTTATAGAGAGCACTTCCCTTTACTATGAGAACATATAGTTCTACTAATCATGATGCAGTACTTCCTAACTTCCGCAATGAATAGAAAAGTCTGTTTTCCTGCTCGATTTCCTCTAAACTCTATTGTAGATAAAGGTGGTAGGTATTTTTACCTGTACAATCTAATCTTATAGTGACTGCTAAAAACATATTTGTCCTTTCTATTAGAGGTTCAGTTACCTGCCATAATAATGCAGAATGTCTGAATCTTCTATTATAACAAAATGTGTGAGATTCAATGTAGTGTTTTCCGATCAGTTCAGGAAAGAAAATGTTTGAGGTTCCTAAAATCTTTCTAAAGCTATAATAACATTCTTTTGAAGATATAAATTTTAAAAGTAAAAAATCAATCACGAAAGCTGACATAATTCTTTGGAAAGGTAACACGCTTTCAGCATTTACTTTTTTTGCTAGAGTACACATGGATAGATAGTAGCTATTTTGGAGGCTCTGCAATGACTAATACTGTCCTTAAAAGAAATTAATATCCATACATTTTATAGTTCAATAACTCTGTTGGTTACAGGATAAGTGACACATGGATAGGATTAGAACATAACATTAATACTCTTAACTACTGTCTCAATGCTACTGACATTAGCTTTTATTAATAGCAAATATTTATTTAGCATCTTTATTTATGGCCTCATTTAACGTGGGCAAAATCAGGGAGATCCCTGTTTCAGAAGTGCAGATACTGTTTCAGAAGTTCAGATATCATTCAATCATCTGCATATATGCTCTTAGGAACTTTACAGGTGAGAACTTATTACACTGTGTGACATTTGAAGCTCTATCACATTCCAATTTGATCGGTCTATCATATTGCACCATTGTGTTGCAAACAGCTGCATTAATTTGCTCTCAAAATATTTTTTTTCATAAAATTAAACTGCTGTGGAATCACTGAGGCTTCTCCAGAAAATGGCTGATATTCAATTGGATAGAAATTTTCTAAATCACTGCAAATACCACATGTATGATCAAACTATCCTATACTTCTGCTGCAGATTTCTATTATCCTCCTATGATAAAACCAAATCAGAAGTCTATTGCTGAAGCAACTTCTACTAAAACCTGATTTTCTTAAAAGTTGCTAAGCAATATTTGGATTTCAGAGCAATCTCCACTAAAATATTACTTTACACTTTGACCGCTTTGGCCACTGTCTTGGAGCAAAGATCATCTAACTGGTTTCAGTTATATAACTTTATAAGGGAGAATAAAAGCAATATTGAGAGGTAATGACATTTTTCGTCAGCTGGTCTGTAAATGTGAGGAGCTAAGCTACTAATCAGCATCATTAAGGTACATAATGAGTAATAGTGGTTGCAACTCTTATGTCACTCCAGTCACACACACACACCAATCCAAACACACAGAAATACAAATAAGTTATATAGCATTATCTTATTTCAGCTTTATCTTCAAACATATATGATGCCACTTTGCTCAACACTCACTTGAGTAAGATGGCAACATAAATATTTGAATGGAAATATTGTATGGAAATCATTCAGATATAGTAGTCAAAATATTTCTCACTATCTTTTTTAGTTCGATTTTCTTTTGTTTTGTTTTGTAATCTCTATCCATCTCAAAGTATGTAAATTTATAAAGAAATAAAGCAAGGTAAGTAAATACACTTGAAGTTTAGCATATTTTCACTTGGTGTTTAGAAGATGTTCCAGTTATAGTCATCAAAATACAGATCTTGACAGTTCCAACAAAGTCACCCCTAAAAAGTGCATTTGTAAGTGCAGACCTATCAAAATTTTTATCACAGATGTCACGTCAATCACAGAACAAAGTAGGTCTCAAAGAGTTCTTCTTTCTATGTTCACCCCATTTCAACTCATATTTCAATAACTTCTTTAGTAGGTTCCTTTTTTAATTCCGTTATGAAAAAAAAATACATTATTTGGGGAATATTACCCAATCAGCAGTTAATAAACTTTTACATGTTAAGTCTCCTCCCTACCCCCTAGATCTACTTTAGAATATTCCTTTTCAAAGTAACTTCTCTTGCTTCACAAAACTAAGTTGTTTTCAGTTATAAAAATAGACTGGTAAAGGCAAAAAGACAGAATCCTCTAAAAGTTACAGAATATCAAAAGAAAGCATCTGTACTGTTTTACATATCAATACAGATCATTGCAGAACAGAAAACACCTTATTTTCTGTATGTTCATGGAATGAATCAAACTGATTGCATTTTACACACCACTTAAATTCTAATTATTTGCTTCCTTGCTGGGCTACTCTAACTGGTTTTAGAAAATATATATTTAGTAACCACCATTCCCATACTTTAATGAGGGTTCATAATAATAATGAGGGTTCAATAATAGTAGACTTATTCATAAGATCAATTGTAGAATAAGTGCTTTAAAGAAGGATGGAAAGACTTCATTTTTACATTAACACTTATGTCTTCGCATATTTAATATCTCAGCTCTTCTTAAATCCTACTGTGAAAGACATATGCAAAGATTAGCTGTTATTACAATTTTGATAACTTCTTTTTCTTTTCTTTACGTGGAAGAACAGAGAGAGAAGAGTTTCAAAATAAATTATAAGGGATAATTGTTCAAAGTGCTTTCGATATATGTAGGTGGAAAAAATCTAATACAAATAAGAAAGAAAAAATAAATGGAGAAAACTGCTTTTAAACTCTTCAAAATTTCTAATTAAAATGCTTAATTCTGTTGCAATTGTGCAATTATTTGGGAGTTGTTCTCCTAATTGCTACACTCTAGCAAGTGTAGGCCTACTGAATAGTACAGTTACTGCAGCAAACAGGAAGTGCAGATGTACTACAGTTGATATTTCCTGCCTTGTTCCTGCAGCACTTTTCCCTTTTAGCTCAGAAACAATTACATGAGACAGAAATAATCCTTTAGTGCAGAAACCAGGCTTTTTACTCCTCTATAGGAGTAGTGCTAGATATCAGACTGATGCTCCACCTCCTCACACATGGATCTTAAGAAGAAATAGATGCAAACATTACCCAAGTGATACTTGTATTTGTTCCTCATAAATAGTATGAAGGACAGAATTTGCCATCTAGAAGCTGCAAGTGTTCAATGTTGCATGAAGTTCATTTTCTTCTCCTCATCCTCCATCTTTTAATCTATTTTCTTAAAAAAATGTGTAATATCCTATTTTTGTGATTTGAAGTGGCGCTTGAATTCTTTCCTCCGTGATTGTTTTTCAAATGACTTTCAGGAACTCAGGAACTACTTTAGTTAAATGCCATCTCTTTGTGTGCAGTACTGTTTCTCTAAGGTGGAGGGGAAAAAAAAAAAGAGCATGACATGGACTTAAGGATGGCTAGTGTATTTAGTATAGTTGTCCAAAGGAAAAGTCAAAACTACTGGGTATCCCATCAAACCTATGAACTTCTTTTCTAAAAATACCTCCATTACTGTCTAGTTCACTGTAGAGGTTCCTGTATGAAATTCACCATCTTAAATTGCTTCTACTTTCTCAAAAGCAGCTGTAGTAGAGTTTATATATGCATAATTGTCTGGTCAGCTAATTTATAGGGTAGACAAATTTTCCACTAAACTATAAATTTCCTATGCTAATGTATATTACTTTAAACAAGTGTTCTGTAAATCAAGTAGAGGGTATGAGGCAGGGTAGGGAACAATTATTTTTCCCTGTGAATGCACATCAGTTTTTATTATCTGAGTCTTGACTATCAAGAGACTAGTAATTTCCCATGATTGTCTTCTCTATTTTCCCAAGCATTTTTCCCCAGTAGTGTATTGTTCTTTTGTACATTTGTACAGAATCCTTCATCCAGCATCACTGTGGGACATCCATCACAGTGTATCATATAAGAGTTTAAAGTAACATACAAACTCATGCTACTTTGGTATTAGTAGGCTATTTAGAAAACTTACCATTCATATACTATTTGAAACTCTTTTCCATTAGTGGCTCAAGGGAACCACTTATTATAACACTTCCATAGAAAAAGCTATCCTGAACGTACTAGACATATTTTTTTTTCTTCTTAACTTACATCTGTAGGACTATTTAATAGGAGATGTGGAATTTGTAATCAATATGAAAAGCTTTATTGATATATTCTATATTAGAGATACAGCTATAGGTAAAATTACATATTTTTCATTCTAGTTTGAGTTCAGTATTTTTCTCATACAAATAAATATTTTTTAAAATTATTTTTAGTATTCCTTTTCTAATGTGAGAAAAGTATTATTAAAACAGAGTGGGTAAGGCTGTTGGTTGTTTCACTGCATTAAAACTAGCTTGTTGGCATTAATCAGAAAGTACTATATGATCCATTAGCTGTGAAAGGCTTTAAATAATTGATTTGCAGCATGGGGGATTAACATGGAATCTCATTAACTAGGAAAGTTTGCTATAGTTTTCATTTAAGTAGAACTTATGCTTTGGAAATTGCTTGATAGTAGAAAAAAATAAAGCTGTCTCAACAGAAACTCATTACTGCTAATAGCACAAAACTTCCATCAGATTATTTATCTATGATGTTTTAAATTGAACTTTACTGACATAACAATTCGATGCTGTACCTTGGAAATGTATTTTCTGACAAAAATATTTGGCTGAGGCTTATAATATTTTTTTCAGTTAAAGATTATGTAAGTTAAGTAAGCATTGCTGTAGACTGACTGAATTTCAGAATCATTTAAGAAGAGTGATAAGGTCAAGCCATGCAAATTAAAAGCATTTGATTACTCTGGGATCCAGGATATTTACTAATAAGTGTGGAGAGGAAAGGTGGCAAGTTTGCCCAACGAAAACTTTTCTTGAGGAAGTATTATCTAATAGAGATTAAAAAAAAAAAAAAAAAAAAAAAACTTGGAGAAAAATAGCAATACTCAGTGAGGTTTTCTATCATAATACTGAATTACCCCAAAGTGAACTGGAAGTAGAATGCAAGTATCTATTTAAGATTAATACTTTTTGAATGGTAAATGCATCCAAAAAATGCTTCTAATTTTATTATTTCTCCTGTCAAAAGATTAGACGAGGGTGCCATAATGTATCAGGCAAATTTGGTCTAATTTTCCTTCTTTTTTTTCCTCATAATTTAAATGAGTGTTCTTAAATGTGGCACCAGTATTTCTTACAACACTGCTAAAGCAATTCTCTAATGTAATTGTCTTTTTAAAGGTGTAGCATGTTAAACAGTTTGAGTGAAGGTGTCAACTACAAGTAGTTTAATATTCATGTCATCAGTGACAATTCAGTTCTAGCATAACCATGTTTTCAACATTTTATGGGAGGATTAGATGTCTTGAACTGGCAGTTTTGATTCAGTGCCCTTCCGGTGCAATATTTTACATGAGACGAAAGTAGAGATTAGAACCAAAGTCAGCAGTCTTTAAAATAAATTAAATAAACAAACAAACAGCAATGGTTATGAACATCAAATAATCTCACTTTATTGGACTTACTAAAATAGAGCTGAACTTCCACAGTGCAGAAGAGCCAAGGATCTAATATTGCTGCCACATATGTGTGCTTCTGGCTCAATTAATGACAGCTGTAGTAAGGAATAGCTTCATTCTATTTCTCAAAAGTAGACAATTGAAAAGTTTTTAAAATTAAATACTTCAACACACATAAAAATTATGTAAGAAACCTACAAACATGAAATATTACACTCTTAGCTTTTTCCATGTTCCAAATAATCTTCTTTAATCACTCCTCACAGGTAAATAAACTCTATCACTACACAGCGATATCAAACAACAGATACTAATAAAGCTATATATTTAAAGAGGGTAAAATGTAGAAAGTTATACATGTATTCCATATTTGTTTCTAGGTTACACACTTCTATAGTACAGAAAAAAAAATAATAAATAAGATTAAAAGGATATTTTCTACAGGTTTTCTTTTTTAAGAAATATTTGTTCCTCTTAAACCAGAAAAAGTCAACAGAGCTACAAAACTCTTTTACGTAACTAAGTAATAACATTAAATAATGCTAGAGCACATCACACACTAAAATTTATCTAGTCATTCTAACTTTTTCTCACATATAATTCGGTAGAAAAGCTGGTGGATTAAATAAACTAGACAATATAAACTTGAAGGGAGATCAGAATATTCTACTGCTATTCATATGTAGTTATGCCATTGCATGAGTTATGACACACGAGTAATTACTAATGACAAATAAAGCAGGCTCTGTAGTATTTAAGATAGCTGCTTAGATTAGATATAATAGAGTTTTAAAAAATCATGTTTGTAAAAATTTCCCCCTCATCCCTGAGATAAAGAACAGATTTCATTGAGGAAACTGTTTTCTTTGGTCCATAGTGCTGGCTACAACACAGCTCTCTCTAGGAATGTGCAGAAAAACATTTCAGGACCAAACAAAGCTACTATCGATGTCAGTCTCACTGACCTTAAGAAAGCAATCATCTCTGTGGGGCATATCTGACATCAGTGCCTAGCTATCCATACATCTCCCATACTGATGTTCAAAATATTAATAGGTGAGCACACACACATCAGGGTCCATCAATAGCTCCAGGCAAGGAAAAGCAATGAATTGGTGGGGCACATCCATGTCAGGGAGAGGCAGGAGGAAAAGGAGACAGGTCCAGAGACTGGACTGGAAAGATGGTTACAATGTCCTATCAGGAGACTGTGACAATCTCAAATAATAGAAAATAATGTTCTACATTGTAAATAAAAATAAAAATCTCCAGCAAAATAATATTTTTGAAGAATTATTACAGGGAATTTTTATTAATGCAATTGTATGGTCATCATGAAATTCATTTTTACTCAGAAATGCCAGAAAAAAAGAGAATGAGAAAAAAAAAATCAATGACTGATCTGTAATAGGAAAAGCTTTCACTATGGTAACACCATCTCTCCACTGTGGCCTAAGTTGGGTAAGTAGGGAATACAGAGAAACTTTTCTGTCAGAATAATTTCAGTTTATATTTTTGAGATAAAAACATCTTGCTTAAAATTGTAGTCACACAGTAAAATAAGAGCTATATGGTCAAAATAAGAATTTGCATGCTAATATTGAATTTAAGATTATGAAAAAAAAAAGAAAAATCATCCTATGTCTAGATTTAGATGAAAGTTTTAATTCAAAGAAAACAACTATGTTGTCTATCTAGTGGGAGTAAAACTGCACTTTTCTTAGTGAAGCTGAGACATGAGACAGTGCTCCAATGAATATGATGGAAATTTTGAACTGAACATAAGTTCAGTACTTAAAGGAACTATACTGAAGTGCATAATATTTTATATTATTTCATCACAAATCAAAAAAATGTAAACTCTCTAACATCATATTCTTTTGTTATCTTGTAAGATAGATAAATATATCTGCTGCCAGTACAAAATCCTTTTGTCTTATGTCTCAAACGATGTCTCAAACGATGATCATCATTCCTGTCAGAAGGACTAAAGCTAAGTAAGTGGAATATATATTGTCGAAAATTAATTGTTAATGATGTTTACAAATATTTCACTATTATTATTTTCTCTCATGTATCATTTACATTGTTTCTTATACTAAATAATAACCATAAACACACTGGAAAAGTTAAAACCACATTAAGACTTCAATGAATAAAGAACATTGATTGTAAAGTAACTGTAAAGAATTCCATAGATAAGCTTCTAAAAACAGAAAAGTAATGTCTTTCTCATTAAAACTACTGCAGTCAGGAAATACAGTGGACAGGAGAGAGATTTTGCACTGCCCTCTTTATGAAGACCATTGTATTTATTGCAAGACCATCATTGTGTTCCTGCAGTCCTTTTTCCTTTCAGCTAAATAAAACTGGTTCTCAGAGGTCACGTTTTCTCACCCTCCTACCATTTGTGATGTCCTCTCTGAATGGTTTATTTTGGCAGAGGATAGAATTAATATTTATTTGCATGTTAGGAATTTGATCCATTTTGATTCATTGATCCATTTGATCCATTGTCCTAAGTAAGATTTCAGCTGCATTATTTATTTCTATGCATGACATAGAAACATTTTCATTAGTACTTGGAATGACAGAGAAATTAAACTATCTTTCCTATTGCATCTAATTACTTATCCTACTAGAATCTGGTGGGAGCTACTACAAACTAAAAGAAAAATATTGAAATAAGCATGTTACAAATCTGACACTATCTGATCTCTGACTCTAAGATTCAAACTGCACTCCCAAAGTCTTAGTTTTTCTTTAGAGATCTTAGATATCCTGCTGCATTCCTCCTCTTCTTCTTCAGCTTGTTTTGCAGGTGTTCTGTAAGTGCCCTAAGTAAAAAATATAAACAAGCAAACAGCATTTTGCTAGATCTCTGCAGATCACAACTGAGAATTGTGGTTGGTGGAGCATCAAGCTTTAATCATTTGATAAATCTAAAGCAGGCCAGCTGCCACAATACTTACTCCCTGAATTAGATCCCAGACCTCTTCTTCCTAAATTTACTCAGAAGTAAAAATTTAGACTCTGTGGTTTTGTTGTTGATTAATCTACTTTTAAGGCAAATCTCTAGTTCTCACAGTCCCAAAGTAAGCTTCACTCAAATTAAAAAGAAAATTACAATTTTAATTCATCTTTGTTATTTTTTGTTTGTTTTGTTTGTATGCTCAATAGTTTAAGTTCTAGAGGGCAAATGAGCAGAATATGTATTCAAATATAATCCTACGCAGTTTAAAAAATAACACTATAAAAATTGCAGTCAATTGGTTTTCATATTTGGACCCTGGAAATATATCTGTCTGATGTCTTTTGGATTCCTAAATGGAATATAGATAACCAGTGTAGACGGCAAACTTTCTTAGGCTAAGCCAAAGAATGGAGAGTAATTGTTTTATTTTCATAAACTTTCCACTGCAGTTACTGGGAGACCACTTTTACCTACATCAACAGACCTATATTACGACTTAAAAATCTAATTAAACTGTGTTTGCTGTTCCAATATTAACTGAGGGATTTGTACTGTGTATATCTAGTGAAGTGCTCATAACCACTCATCTTTCTTTGAACAGTTTTAATCTGGCTCACAAATTAATTCTGGCTCACAAATTCATTAACTGCTGGAAAGTAGCTCCACAGAGAGGGATCTGGGAGTCCTGGTTGACACCAAGTTAACCATGAGTCAGCAATGTGCCCTCATGGCTAGAAGGGCAATGGGATTCTGACCTGCATCAGGAGAAGTGTGGCTAGCATGTGGAGGGAGGAAAACCTGCCCCTCTACTCAGCTCTGGTGAGGCCACACCTGGAGTATTCTGTGTAGTTCTGGGCTCCTCAAGTACATGAAGGACACGGAGCTTCTAGAGAAGGTTCAGTAGAGAGCAACAAAGACGATTAAAGGACTGGAGCAGATCTCCATGTGAGAAAGAACTTCTTTACTGTAAGGGTATCAGAGCTCTGGAACAGACTGTCCAGAGAGGTTCTGGGGTCTCCAGAACCCACCTGGATGTGACCCTGTGCCATGTGCTCTAAGTGTCCCTGCTGGAGCAGGGGATTTGGACTACATGATCTCTAGAAGTTCCTTCCAACCATAACCATTCTGTGCTTGTCTGATTAATTGATATTTTAAATTACATAACTGTAAAAATAATAAAAAAGATTGATTAGTAATGTTTGGAAAGATGTATGAATAATGGTTCATACTTTAGGAATGATGTGAAAGAGTAAAATTTAATGTTAAACTGTCTCTTTATAATTCTTTACTTCATTTCTGTGAATAAATTCTTTAGATCTTATAATCTTTATTAGTGTATTTCTGTAATTATGCATACCTTTCCCTTGGATTTTATTTACATTCACATGTAACTCAGTAAAGAATAAAATGTACAATACTTGTTTGTGATGGAGACAATCATAGGAGCAAAAATTATCATGAGTGAGCCTCCACCAGCATAGATCTGGCTTTCCCTGCCAAGCACTAGCTTTGATAACTATGACAATAAAATCCTATTCTGGCTATTATAACTATTAAATTTTGCTCTGAGTGGCTGTGTCATTTTAATTAATGAAGGATGGAAGAATAAACTTATAAATTACTGAAGTCAGCACTCTCAAAATGAGTGGTTTGGGAGTACTGTTGCAGTGGTGGTAGGAGAGGAGATATCAAATACTGTGCTAACTATAAATCCAACTCTGGCAGTATCAGATTGACGACCTGTCAACTGTAGCTCCAATCACCTTCCTGGGAGTTCCCAAATAGTACAATTAACTATAAGCTCGATTCTGGCTGTATCGGATCCACAAATAGTCTATCAACTGTAGGATCAACTGTCCAATCGCCTTCCAAATAAGTAGTCAAGTTCATGAATAAAACGATTTATTCAAATGAAACATTTACAAAGCAGGTTTTGGATGACAGTACAAGAAATTCTCTACTACAGTTGTGGAAGAATTGTTTGAAAACAGGAACTGAGAGGAAAATTAGGGCCTAACAGAAGTTTTGGCATTGCAGAAGCTTGCTTGGGGTGAGCCACAGTTACCACTTCCAGGATGGCTGGTACGCACCGACTCAGCTCCTCCACAGTTGCCTGGGCAACACAATCTGCCCTCCTCACAGCTGCAAAGGGGAGTAAATGGAGGATGGAGCGGAGTGAAGACCCCACGGCCAAACTCTGTGCTGGGCCACTGATAAGCCGCACAGTAGCTGTCCAACGGGAGATATACAATAAAAAGTCTGGTGCTGAGTCAGAAAAGTGGCAAATCACTCCTTTGGGATGAACTTTGCTTGAACTTTGCTCATTATACACTCATTATAATGCCAAAAAGTTACCTGCCTCTGAGGTACAACCACCCCTCACTGAGTATGCACTCTAGACTGTACCTTTAAATGAAAGTGAGAAACTTCTGCACATGCTGAGTGAGGAGTACCTCAGAGGCAGGTAACTTTTGGGATGGAGGTGTGTTTTGGCATTATAATGAACTGATAATGAGCAAAGTTCAAGCATAGTTCATGTGGAGGAGTGATTTTTCAGCCTTGCTAGCTCAGGCCCGGACACCTCATTGTATATATCCTCTTGAGCATCTTCGTATATGACTCTTCAGCAGCCCAGTACAGGGAGTACAGAGTTTGTGATTGTGGTGTCTTCACTCCATTCCGCCCCCCCGTTACTCTTTGTGGTTGCAGGGAGGGCAGATTGTGAGGCAGAGGTAACAATGGAGGAGCAGAAGCTGTGCCTACCTACCATCCTGGAAGTGGCAACTGTATCACCCCAAGCAAGCTTCTGCAATGCCAAAACTTCTGCTAGGCCCTAATTTTTTCTCTAAGTTATTATTTCACAAGTACATTGACTAAAATGTATAACTTTATTGGAGCCGTCCCCTTTCCTATTATTCCATTTTCTTGACTGAGAAATTTGGCTCTTGGTAGTTGTACTGTATACTCTGCCAGTGATATAATTCATAGGTTTCTGTGAGAGTGAGATAATAAAAACAGAGTATCCTGTATAGTTTTCTTCTTTTGTGATAAATGCAAATTATGTCAAGTATGAAAAAACAGCACAGAGCAAAAGATTTATTTATAAAAGCACTACAAAAACTTCAGAAAGCTTTCAGAACTGTTGGATGGCCTCACCTTCAGCATCTCCTTGTGCACCTTGGAAAAAAAACTATTTAATTTTTAATAAATATTGAATAAATAGAACTATAATAGAAGAGTCCAAAGAAACCTAGATATTGCAGATTGCTGTATTCTATAACAACACCTGTAGATAACAGATTTTAAGAATAATAATAAAGATAATTTTAAAAATATAATTAGAGAACTGAAGTCAAGTATCGTTAAGACTATCAAGACCCTGGACTTGAAGACCATGGACTTGCAATTCCTATAAAGTGCTGCTCTAGTCATTTTGAATAGAAAAAAAAAGTAATTTAGTTTTTTTACAGAAAGATCAATAAGATTTAGAGTTTGGTTTTCATATTCAATACATTGTGGGCCAGGACTCCACTAGCCTTGGCGGGGCCTAAGGTGCAGTGCATGAGTCCTGGTGATAACAAAGTGAGGCATTGTTTTTCCATGACCTGTTTGTAGCTGTTTTTATATTGACCAATCAAGGAGCACCTGGGAGCACCTGATGTTCTGAAGTGACCAATCCGCGCGAGACACGCTACCTTCTGGCTTATAAGGTTTATATAAAAGTGTGTGTAGCAACAATAAAAACGACATTTTGCTTGCATCAAGCCGCGTTCCGTCTCTCAATCACGGCAATACATATTTCAAATGCATGCTTAACATTTAAATCAAAATGAAATTAATTTCACAACTATATTTTTTCTAAATCATATTCATTTAATCTGACAGAATAGAACATACCTATCTAAGGTCTAGCTTGCTATAAATATATCACTAACTGGCTTCTCCCTTCTTCTCAAGGAAACAGTATTAAGTGGCCTAACTTCTCTTTGAGCAATATGTACTTGCTCCATCAATGATGCAGAGAACAGCTGAAGCTAAACCATTTACATTCTCCTCAGCTAAATTTAAAGAGGCAAATCGCAACTTCAGTGGTCTCAGCAACAAACACTGAAACTCAAATTTAAAAATTAGCTCCATAGCAGGCCAAAATAAATGCTGTTAAATAAGAAAAGGATGACAAATTAAACTGTTATTTTTCTTAATTGATTTGAGACATGAATATAGGGCTAGTTAAACTTTTGACAGACTATAAGCAATAAGGATATTTTAATTGATAAAAATGTGACTCATAGCACATGCTTCTTCCGTGTTCAAAGGAAATTGCTTAAAACAAAACAAAAACTTCACTAAATCCAACGGATTTTTTTATGATTTAGGAGTGAGGACAAACTTGTACATAGCTTTTTATAGGTTTATAGCAAGATTAAAATTCCTTTGGCAATACTTTTGATATTAAAAACTAGGATAGTAGTTCTTAACTAGTTTACCATTTCTATATTTATTTTCTCAAAAAATGTTACTGTTTTAGTTCATTGATGCTTTTAACACTGTGTTTTTGGTTCTAGGAATAACTATTGAATTAAATGATATATTTACATAGTTACCTGGAAGATGTAACTGAAGTATACTCAAAACAATAAAAATAAAGAGTGTGATTACAGGGTAGTATTTGGAAATCTCCCAGTTGTTTTTAGTATTGTGTAAACATTCTTAGTCTTTAAGATTTCATCTATGAACATTTAATTGCCAAAAAAATGATAATGTGTTTTAAGGGAAGATCAAGAAAAATTTGTGACTGGCAGAGCACCAATTAAGTAAAATTCCTTCTAGTAAACTGATTTCACTTCAAGGTGTTTCTAGCATTTTACTGCTTAGGTAACAAGAGTGAGTAATTTCAGTTCTTAATTCTGTGTAACACACAAGTAATTTCTTTACTAATGATAGCATTGATATTTCATTTGTTTAAGCAGTTCTTCTACGTTATTTCATGTAACAAATGAAATTGTGAGGTTCTTCCTCAAAAGCAAAGATCAAAACAATCCACTCCTTTGAAATCTCATTTTATGGATTATTGCAACTTTCAATAAAAAGCATGAATGTATAACAGAATTTCATGTGTATTGCAGGGTGTATCACTGCAGAATTATATTACTTCATAGCCTGCACCACATTGTTTTCTAGCACTAAAGTGGGTTTTTTTTTTTCCTTTTAATTTATTTTAATTCTAATCAGTGTATCTAAAGCATATATACCATGTTATGGACCAACATCAAAATACTCTTGAAACCTTGGCATTATCATGGTTCTACCATGAATTCGTTACAGTCACTGTCTCCTTCCATCACATAAAAATAACAATAATTGTCAGAGTTCTTATTTACCTAGAGGCTAGAATTTCTACACAATTAAAATGTTAAAGGCCACTCTTTCAAATATAATGATTGTCAGAACCAAAAGTTTGGTCTTTGCTGTATTTCTGCATCTGATCTTGTTAAAGTAAGTAATAGAAACATTTTCTCTATTTTTACCAGGATGTACTTATCCCACACATGATCAGAGTAGTATTTGTAAGTCTCAGAATCCAGATCATCCTTCTGTCAACTTGCCTTATAGAGTCAATTAGATAAAGATAAGACAAATACCAAATTACTGGTTTATAAATATGTTTAAAGTCATGATAGTAACTGCCAAGAATGAATAACCAATGCCCCCATAGTGATATAGGAAAGGGTAATCTTTCATTTCAGTAATTTGATTTTTTTTCTTTTCTTGACATCATATATTAACTTGCACATAAGCATAACCGTGAATGGACAGAGATGATCCCTTAAGATTCCTGTGTTGTACTTTAGCTAGCAAAATAAATTCTTGTTTGTTTTTTTGTTTTTTCTTGTTTTAGTAAACCATTATGGTATACTGGCATCAATTGGTCTGTGATTGGTACATATCAAGGACTGCCCTTGCCACCATGTAAACAACGCACATGGCATTTTTGGAATGGGTGGTTGATATTGTTTTAAATTAGACTCAGTGCTAATAAATAAGACTCATGGGTCACTGGTCCTGCATTAACACAGGAGTGAATGGAGATAAATGATCTCTGAGGTGTTAACATGTGACTAATATAAACCAGGCTTTTAGTTGACTGTACCATAATGTACCAGACACAATTAAACACAGTAATATAAAAATTAGCTCTATCATAAATATTACTGAATACTAAACACAAGATGAAAAAGAGAGAGTGCATTAATGGTTTATTCTCGATAACTCCAGATTCACTTTCATTTTTTCTCACTGGTGGCTTGGCTGGGGCTCATTGGAGAGGACTGACTGATCTGTCAATCTTTTCAAAGAATACAGCAGTTTGAGTAGAAAAGTATTTAAAGTTTTAAAAAAATTCTAGGCATAGAATAGATGCTCCAGTCCTTTAATCATCTTTGTCGCTCTGAGCTGGACCCTCTCTAGAAGCTCCACATCCTTCTTACACTGGAGAGCCCAAAACTGCATCCCCTCCCTCCACCTGCTGGCAACACTGCTCCTGATACAGACCAGGATCCCATTGGCCTTCTTGGCCCCAAGGGCACACTGCTGCCTCTTGATTAACTTGTTGTCAACCAGGACTCTCAGGATCCTCTCTGTCGAGCTGCTTTCCAGCAGGTGATGCCCTGATCTGCACTGGTGCTTGGGGTTATTCCTCCCCAGAGTGCAGGAGCCGGCACTTGTCCTTATGAGGTTCCTGTCTGCCCAAGGTTTCAATCTCTCTAAGTCACTGCGAATGGCAGCACGGCGCTCTGGAATATCAGCTTGGTATTGTATCAGACTTTCTCAAGGGCGCACTCAAGGGTGCACTTGTCCAAGTCTTTGATGTTGAACAAGTTGAAAAGCACTGGGTCTAGAACTGACCTCTGAGAGACACTACTGGCCACAGGCCTCCAACTAGACTTGGCCCCATTTATCACCACCTTCTGAACTCTGACATCCATAGAATCATCATAGAATCATAGAATGCTGAAGGCTGAAAGGGACCTTAGAGGTCATCTAGTCCAACCTCCCTGCACACGCAGGGTCACCTAGAGCATGTGGCACAGGGCCGCATCCAAGTGGATTTTAAAGATCTCCAAAAAAAAGGAGACTCCACAACCTCTCTGGGCAGCCTGTTCCAGGGCTCTGTCACCTTATGCTCAAGAAATGTTTTCTTAAGTTCCCGTGGAACTTTTGGTGCTTCAGTTTGTGGCTATCCTATTGCTGGTCAGCACTGAAAAGAAGCTAGACCCCTCCTCCTCGCTCATTCTTTTGAGGTAGTGATCAGGTCCCCCCTCAGCTTTCTCCAAGCTAAATAGGCCTAGTTCTCTCAGCCTTTCCTCATAGGGCAGATGT